>JBBBDQ010002251.1:0-27500 GCA_037127315.1 Ascarosepion bandense | reverse complement strand
TCAAGTGCAAAAAAAAAAAAAACAGCATATCATGATGTTAAAAGGGCTCAAACTTAATAAAACAAAGATTTATCATCAAAATGTTTATGCTATTATTTTTTTTTTTTTTTTTTTTTTTAATCATTTCACCCCGAGCAAGGCAGAAACGCCACTGATGTGCAGGGGGTTACATAAGTGTAGAAAGATTAATTAGAAAAGAGTGAGGAGTACAAGCTAGTTAGAAAGGAACAATAGAAAACTGAGAAAGCAGGTGCAATGACAGGTACATGGGCGGAGAGAAAGGGAAGCTTATACAGGGGAGGGGAGAGAGAGCTAGAGGCCAGTGGTTAGTAGGTGAGTATTAACTTTGCTTTTAAATTTCTGGAGGTCGTAGCCGTCAGGAAAGCAAGAATACGGGAGTGAGTTCCACAGGCGGGAAGTGCGAGAGAGGAAGCTGCAGGAGTAGAATTGTCGTCTGCGTTTGGCTAACCTGACTGTGAATGGGTGGGACCCAGTTGCCAGTCTGGTTGAACGGGTAAACACCTGTTGAGGAGGCATCAGTGACTTAAGCTCATCCGAGCAGAAGCCATGGAAGTATTTATAGAAGAGACAGAGGGAGGCCACATTTCGACGATGGGAAAGTGGCTGCAGACGAGTCGCCAGATCAGTACCTATCACATTACAGACTCTCCTTTGGAGCTTGTCAAGAACACTGAGGAGAACGGCAGGGGCACCTGACCATAAATGGCAGCAGTACTCCATGCACGGACGGATGGTTGACTTGTATATATGCAGGATGGATTCAGGTGGAAAAAACATCCTGGATCGACATAGTGACCCAATCTTCTTAGCAGTAGATTTTGCTATGGATTCAATATAGTGCTTCCATTTGAGGTCTGAGGACAGGGTAAGTCCGAGGAGGCGTAGTGTATTACTCTCCGGGAGAATCATCTGGTCCATGCTTATGGGAGGCAGAAGAGGTTGCCTGTAATGGTTGACAGACAACAGCTTGGTCTTAGAGGAATTAAAGTTGACAAGCCACTTCTTGCCCCAGTTCACCACAGAGTGTAGATCCCGCTCAAGGTCAGCAGCGAGATTATGTCTGTCCGCCACGACAGGTTTCTTACTGGAGCGGGAGTATATTGTAGTGTCATCTGCGTAGATGCCTACTTGGGACCTGATCTCATCTGGGAGGTCGTTGATGAAAATAAGGAAGAGCGTTGGGCCCAGGATAGAGCCTTGTGGGACACCAGCATTCGTGCTGTAGGACGAAGAGGCACGCCCATTCAGAACGACCTTCATTTTGCGGTTATTTAAGAAAGATTGGATTAGGTCAAGCAGGCGACCGGTAATACCATAACCGCGTAGTTTGCATAGGAGGCCAGGGTGCCAAACCCTGTCGAAAGCCTTGGAGATATCCAGAGCAACCGCGCGAGCCTCGTCAGACTCATCAAGGGCCTGTAGCATGTACTCCGTTACAGTAGTTAGCAGGTCGGCTGTGGACCTGTCAAATCGGAATCCATATTGCCTGTCGGAGAACAGCTTGTGGGCGGTGAGATGATGAACTATTTCAGCATTTATTATAGCCTCGAACACTTTCCCGAATATTGGTAGGAGACTGATAGGGCGATAGTTGGATGGGTCCGAGGGTTCACCACAATTCTTAAAGACAGGAACGACTGAGGAGAATTTCCAGCATGCAGGAAAGCAGGAAGCAGAAAGGCAGTAGTTAAACAGTTTAGAGAGGACAGGGGAAAGTTCAGGGGCACACCTCTTAAGGACTATCACCGGGATTCCATCGTCTCCACACGCCTTATGGGGGTCGAGTTTTGAAATTACTCTGGATACTATTGTCGGGGTAATATACACGTCATGCAGTTTGGCCTCAGTTCTAATAGGGAAGTCGGGTGGGTGCACTCCGGACGAGTCGAGTGTGGAGTTGGATGAGAATCTGCGGGCAAAGCACTCAGCTTTCTCAGCAGATGACGTGAGAACGTCAAATCCATGGATTAAAGGAGGTATTGAGGATTTCCTATTGTTGAGCACTCGTTTACAAATCCTCCAATAGTCCTTGGAGCCGAACTTGCGGTCAGCTATGTGCTGTCGCATTCTCTCCGCAAACAACTGTTTGGCGTCATTTAGAGTTCTCTTGCACTCACTGCGAGCGGATGTGAACAGGCGCCTATTGTGATCAGTTGGCTGTCTCTGGAATAGATGGAAGTAATGGTTCCTGTGGGCAATGGCGGCTGAGCAGGCTGGAGAGAACCACGGAGGGGAATGAGGTTTTAAGCAATACTTCCTGGTGGGTATGAAGGCATCAATGCCAGCTTTCACCCATGACGAGACCTCAGAGGCACAGTCATCAACTGATAGGTCAAACACTTTTCCCCAAGGGACGTCGCAGAGGAAATCGCGAAAGGCTTCCCAGTCAGCTTTTTGGTAGAGGTAGGAGGTTCTATGAGTAGGGGGATCCTGGGGGGAGTGAGATTGGAAAGAAATACTGAGGGAGACTACAGCGTGGTCGGAGTTGCCGAGAGGGCAAAGCTGCGAGACTTGACAGGCGTCGGGCGCAGAGGTGAAACATATATCTAGCAGTGAGGAATGACCCGAGGGTGTGCTTGGGAAGCGAGTGGGGAAGTCCACCACTTGCGTAAGGGATTGGGAAATAGCAAAGTTCATGGCGTGAGTGCCCGCCGAATCAGTAACAGCGTTTTCAAGCCACTCAGAGTGATGGGCATTGAGGTCTCCAAATACAAATATGTGGGCAAATGGGTGATAGGTAATAGCCTTATCTATGTCGTCGGCAATGCTATCTAGTAGGGAGCAGTCAGGAGAGGAGGGAGAACGGTAAAGGAAGAATAGGTAGCTAACCGAACTGAGGAGAGACAAGCGGAGACATATGTATTGGTGGTCAGTAGATTCGAGTGAAGTCACCCTAGTTATGGGGAGGTGTTCGCTGACATAAACACCCAGCCCATGCATGTGGACAGTAGAATCCTTCCTTAAAAGGGGAAGATAACCAGGGATGAAGAGGTCAGAGGAGGGAATAGTTGAGTTGAGGTTAGTTTCGCAGAGCGCGAGGATGTCAGGGGACTTTTCATGCAGGAACGCTTCTACACTAGCAAAGTTAGTACGAATGCCTCGGATATTAGTGAAGGAGAGGTTAATGGGCTTAGGTGGTTTGGATTTAGCTGGTTTAGGGTCATTTCTGTTTTGTCTTGTCATGTTTTTGGTTTATAGAAAGGGACCTAGGGTAGAGGATACAGGCGGTCATTACCCACGATCTGAGCTGGGAGGGGGACTGGCTAGGGCTGCAACAAGGTGTGGCCTCGGGGTTGCCCACCGAAAGCGCTTGCAGGGACACCTATCCATGCGCGACATGGCACTACAAGAACCCCGATATTATACAACTGTTGATCAGAGCAGCCGCTCTTGACGCTACGCAAGAGTTAGGGCTCCTAACTACCAGTCGGAAGCAGCAACCAGGAAACTGCCAACCCGGTACCCTCACAGTGATGAGCCATTGCCACCAACCGGCCAGATCGCAGGAAACTCACGGAAGCACCAGTACCAAGGTCTGAAGAGAGAGAAGTGAAAACCGGAAACCACATCCTAAACAGGAAACAAGGAACGAGCCTCTACTCCAGTTCAATAGACGTGGGAGGAGTATAGACCGGGCGATAGTGTGACCTATCTACTCCTATTAAAAAAAAAAAAAAAAAAAAAAAAAATCGAACACGAACAATCCTTTGAAAAAAAAAAAAAAAAAAACACAAACTTACAAAAGTGGAGTTTAACTAAGTTTTAACTTAGTTAAAGTCCAAATGAACTCCAAAAAGGGGGGGGGGGAGAACAAAAACATAGATATATATAAAAACAAAAAAAAAAAAAAAAAAAACAAACGGAAAATACCTCACAGTTTAACACAGGAAATTTGAATTAAGATTCATTCTTCAATTCTTGCTTTTCCCAAATATCAAAGCGAGTCGGCCTGCTAGGTAAATTCCCATTCAAAGAACAACACGTGGCATGGAGCTGTAATGGCTGCTGATAACTTGGCCAAAGTAGCTTCGCATAACAGAATAAATATAAATTTCAAACTTTTTTTTTTCCTCCTAAATGAAGCATGAACTCCAAAAAGGGTGGGGGAGAACAAAAACATAGATATATATAAAAACAAAAAAAAAAAAAAAAAAAACAAACGGAAAATACCTCACAGTTTAACACAGGAAATTTGAATTAAGATTCATTCTTCAATTCTTGCTTTTCCCAAATATCAAAGCGAGTCGGCCTGCTAGGTAAATTCCCATTCAAAGAACAACACGTGGCATGGAGCTGTAATGGCTGCTGATAACTTGGCCAAAGTAGCTTCGCATAACAGAATAAATATAAATTTCAAACTTTTTTTTTTCCTCCTAAATGAAGCATGAACTCCAAAAAGGGGGGGGAGAACAAAAACATAGATATATATAAAAACAAAAAAAAAAAAAAACAAACGGAAAATACCTCACAGTTAAGAGGAAAGATCAAATTTTGTTATTATTTTTAAAAAATTTAAATCCTTTCTAACACGTTCGAAATTTTAATTAAAATTTCATTTTTTGTTTTCCGTCAGCGATTCACGCCCATGTTTACGTAAAGCAACTATTAAGAAAATGGAGTCGGTCGAGCTAAATGATTTTAGGCGAGTAAATTTTCCCACGCTCTCGACCGCCGGTCGAGTGATATCTTTTTAAAATCTCAAAGGATATATATATATATATCATATTGCTCTGGATAATATCCATTCTTATCTATTTAATATTTTATACTAATTAATTTTTTTAGATTGTCTTCACCGTCTTTACTTAGTAGAGCATCATTATAAATTTATAATAAAAACATAGTTTACTGCAACAAAAAAAGCCATTGTGTTTCGGTACTATCTTATTAGCACCTCGTCAGGCAGTGAAATATTTTTTTTACTTTTAGGAATTATTATATATAGAAGGTTAAAAAACGGCACAATTTCTTACCAAATACAGACAATTAAGGTGTTCTTGTCTCAGTTAACCAACAGTAAATCAGTTAACCAACAGTAAAGTTTACTCAGTTAACCAACAGTAAAGATTTGTCTCAGTTAACCAACAGTAAATCAGTTTATGATAGGAGAAATTTGATTCTAAAAGTAAAAAGAGACTTAAAATGACATAGAACCCAGACAATTTTCATGCCAGTGATGAAATGAATTGAGATACATATGTTGCAATATCGCAAATTAGAAAAAATATCGCGTGTCATTGAGAAACGGCTACTAGATTTTGTTTTATTCAGCTTAAATTAGTGGACAAGAGACAAACAAAAGAAATTCTTTTTTGTTTTTATTTTAATACATTGCACGTCAACCCCAGGATTTTCAACCCCACACGACCTAAAATTGGCAAAATCAGCAAAGCCATCCACGACAGAATCAATTTCCAAATTAAACCACGACTCGGATTAGCTCAATGGATTAACACCAATGATGTAATCTACTGGCTTAAACTAATCAGTAATAAAACCAATTGTTCGTTCATTCAGTTTGACATCGTTGATTATTACCCTTTTATTTCCAAAGACTTATTCACTTTGGCATTAGAATTCACGATGGGGGTTTCCGATCTAACTAACGAGGAACGGATAATAATCATGAGTGCAAAACGATCCGTACTCACCTACAACAAAGAACAGTGGAAAAAAGCTCAAAAGTGAGGACCCATTTGACATCAGTATGGGATCTCTAGACTCTGCTGAGTCCTCAAATTTTGTTGGCCTATTTATCCTGTATAACCTGAGAGCATATCACGATATAAATATTGAGGATATAGAGTTGTACGGGGATGATGGTCTTATGGTAGTAAAATTTCCAATAAGAAAAGCTAAACTTATTTATAAATGGAACTTTGTCTGTGTGTGTGTGTGTGTGTGTCTGTGTGTGTGTGTGTGTGTGTGTGTGTGTGTGTCTGTGTGTGTGTGTCCGTTACCTATAGACTCCTAAATGGCTGAACCGAAGTTCTTGAAAATTTACACTGTTGTACAATAAGCGTCTGAGAGTGTTCTTAGCTAGGTTTTGTGTCGAGATACCCCCGATAATATCGAAAATCGATAATCGAAAAAATCGGGTTATAGTAGGAGTGGTCCGATTTTAATCAAATTTGATACACTCATAGTCAAAGACATAAGAAACGATATTTAGAAGTTTCAAGGTTGCAGTTCTTACAATAGTGCAGAAAATCGATAATATATACATATATATATATATATATATATATATATATATATATATATATATATAAGGCAAGATGTTCGTGTGTGTTATGTGCCTGTATGTCTGTATTTTTTCAGCCCTTTTATTTTAGGTTTTGCTTCGGGTTTGGCTCTAAGTAAGTATAATTGTAGTTCTTAGTCTCAGTCATGATACCATTTACTCAGAGGACTTATTTAGCCTTCAAAATTCAGTTTACGACGAAAAAACTTATTTGATATCGATACCAGGAAATCAAAATTTGACTTACATCCATTCATTTTTCTTTCAGTCTACGGTTTCGCTTTAACTGGAAACAACTATTGATTTTTAGTCTTTCGTGCCAACATCCAAAGAGTCTGAGCTCCAGGACCATGGATTAGTTTTAAAGCTTTCATTACACCCGAACAACGCCGGGCTATACTCCTAATTAATATATAAAGAACTGAAAAGTCTTAACCTTAAGGTGACTATCAAAACCAATCTAAAAAAGCTAGACTTCCTAGATGTAACATTTAATCTAATCGTTGAAACATACTCTCCCTACTTAAAAACTAATGCTAATCCTATACACATCGACTTTAAATCTAACCACCCTCGATCAAACATATACATTTCTCTATTGAAAACAGAATTAGTAACAATTCTTCTCATAAAAATATTTTTTATAAACAGAGTAAATTCTATCGCACATCACTTAAAAACAGCGGTTATAAATGCCCGGACCTGAAATACAATAAACAGAACAAAAACAAACAACAATAAAAAGAGAAAGGGAAATATCATTTGGTACACATCCCCATTTAACCAAATGATAAGTACTAAGTTAGGGCATAAATTCCTGGAATTAGTTGAAAAACACTTCCCTAAAAATAACTCTCTTAGCAAAATTATTAACAGAAACACGCCGAAAATGAGCTACAGCTGTAGTGATAACCTTGAGAAGATCATAAAAAACACAACCATAGAATTTTAAACAAATATAATAACCTAAACAATCAACAACATCCAAAACATTAACGATCACAATAACAATAATTGCAATTGCCGGAATCATATTCAATGTCCATTAGCAAATAAATGCCTAACTAACTCTATAGTCTACCTATGCTCTATTTCCACCTGAAAAACCCAAATAATAAAAAAGTAATAAAATATCATATCGGGTGTACCAAGAATACTTTTAAGACCCGCCATTACTTTCACATCTTACCTTTTCATAATAAAACTTACCGCAATAGCACATCACTTTCTACTTATTATTGGCAATTAAAAGATGCCAATAAAACCCCTACCACCATAAAATGGAAAAAAAAAAGAAAAAGACAGAACTTGTAAATTTTTACATGAGCCATGTTTTCTATGTTTACAAGAAAAATTACAAATTATCAAATTCCCAAAACTAAACGAAACGAAGTAACTTTCATTTGTCTTCATTGTCTAAAACATACCCTAAAATTGAGTAAAATAAAGGAAGGTAAAGAAGATTTTGGGTATTACCTCATTATTATACATTAATATTTCGAGATCAGTAGGTATTTGAAGGCTATCACAATGCGTTTATTATACTAAAGGAAGGTAAAGAAAGTGTTGGGTATTACCTCATTATTATACATTAATATTTCAAGATCAGTAGGTATTTGAAGGCTATCACAATGCGTTTATTATACTAAAGGAAGGTAAAGAAAGTGTTGGGTATTACCTATTTATTATACATTAATATTTCGAGATCAGTAGGTATTTGAAGACTATCACAATGCGTTTAGTATAATAAAGGAAGGTAAAGAAGGTGTTGGGTATTACCTATTTATTATTCATTAATATTTCGAGATCAGAATCTCATCTTCAGAATGACAGAGAAGCGTGTGTCTGTCCGAGTTCCTGGCCTTTATACCTATTATACACAATGCTTCAAGCAAATTACAAAACTTTTCTATACACTAAAATAATTAATTTTACTTAATCTAATATAACTAGACATCTATAACCTATCCCCTAGCATATATTAATTGAGTGATTCTCCCACCTTTTAGTAATACAATTTGTTGCCGCTTAACGGATAGATCACCCACTGAGTTGTCTATATTTCTTTGACGTGCAGCGTATTTAAAAAAAACTTTCCAATCTTTGTCTCTTGTTCACTACTTTGGGTTAAAGAAATGAAATGGAAAACAAGTAACAGGATCTAAAACAGGGACTTTAGCCTTATCTCGGTTGGGGATCATTAGACAGGGTGAAAAGAGTTCATCATTCTGAAATAGTGACCATAAACACATTACACGCCCACTCACAAGCACATGAATACATATATACATATAACCTTACATATTAACACAATCACATATACTTACTTAAATCCATATACACATATATCCATACTTCCACATATATACATACAAACACTGAAAACCTATTCAGTGTCCTTTAGTAAATAAATGCCTAACTAACTCTATAATCTACCTATGCTCTATTTCCACCATAGAAAATCCCAAATAATAAAAAAGTAATAAGATATCATATCGGGTGTACCAAGAATACTTTTAAGACCCGCCATTACTTTCATATCTTACCTTTTAATAATAAAACTTACCGCAATAACACATCCCTTTCTACTTGTTATTGGCAATTAAAAGATGCCAATAAAACCCCTACTGTAAAATGGAAAACATTTAAAAGAAAACAGAACATGTAAATCTTTACCATGAGCCATTTTTTCTGTGTTTACAAGCAAAAATACAAATTATCAAATTCTCCAAAACTAAATTTACTCAATAAACGGAGCGAAGTAACTTCTAATTTTTATCATCGACTAAAATATACCCTAAAATATAGTCAGTTTTTTTTTATATAAATTTATTTAAATTTTAAAATATAGTTTAAATTTTAAATAATATAGCTAAAATAATAAAAGTTTAGATTTTAAGTATTGTTAAAATATAGTTATTTTAAAAGAAATAGCTAAGCATTTTAAACTTACCTTAAAACAGATATTTTAAAATATAGTTAATATATAGTTAATTTTTAAAATATAGTTAATTTTTTACCCTAAAATTTAGTTAATTAATTTTAATATAATATAACTAGACTTCTGCTATCTATCTCCTAGCATATATTGATCGATTTTATTATTTAATTTGTTGCAGCTTAACGGATGGATCCCCCACTGAGTCGTCTACATATGTTTGATGTGCAGTGGATTTAAAAAAAACTTTCCTGTTTTTATTTCTTGTTCACTACTTTGATTTGAATAATAACTTAAAAGAAAATCCAGTTACCGTTTCGTAATGACACGATAATTTTTCCAATTTGCTATATTACAAAATATGTATCTCAATTCATTACATCACTGGCATGAAAACTGTCTGGGTCTTATGTCCTTTAAATCTCCCTTTACTCTTAGAACCAAATCCAGGTTGACAAACTCACATCAATCGAACTGAATATGTTAGCACTATCACTGATATTGAGCGCTTTCCAATATGTACCGCGTATATATAATATATAACATATATAGCAAATTGCATATATATATATATATATATATATATATATATACACACATTTCACACATGCACACACACGCACAAACACAAACACAAATACACACACACACACACACACACATACATATATATATATATATATATATATATATATATATATATATATCCGTCCACCTGGATCATTTTTTAATATTAAAATATTAATATTAATTCGGATCGGGTCTTTGGGATTTACCTTCCTGCTTTTCCTTTTGGATTAAAGTTTTTTAATATATATATATATATATATATACACATTTCACACACGCACACACACACAAACACAAACACAAATACACACACACACACACATGTATATATATATATATATATATATATATATATATATATATATATATATACTACCGGTCATAATTATTAGGCAACCCCAGGTTTTAAAGAAATGATGTATTTCATACTATTTTTAGTATTTATTGCCAAGTGGATAATTGTAAATGAAAATAGAATGGTCCTTTTGTTAATACTGCACAATAACATGTGCATCAAATGAACTCTTCTGGTGTTCCGTTTTTGTGCTCTCTTCCCCATGCTAGTCTCTTCTTCTTATTGGCTGGTCAAAGCAAAGGCTTCCTGGCTGCCTTGTAAAATTTTGTAAAGTAATAATAACAAAAGAACCATTCTATTTTCATTTAGAATTATCCACTTGCCAACATATATATATATATATAATCTGTTCCTTTTTATCTATCTATCTATCTATCTATCTATCTATCTATCTATCTATCTTTCTATCTATCTATCTATCTATCTATCTCAATTTGTTCATATCTATCTATCTATCTATCTATCTATCTATCTATCTATCTATCTATCTATCTATCTATTTCAGTTTATTCCTATCTATCTATCTATCTATCTATCTATCTATCTATCTATCTATCTATCTATGTCAGTCTGTTCATATCTATCTATCTATCTATGTCAGTCTGTTCAGATCTATCTATCTATCTATCTATCTATCTATCTATCTATCTATCTATCTATCTATCTATCTTATCGACCTTGGCTCTGATGTAGTCTTCGCAATTGTCAAGAGGATTTTTATCAATTTCTTAATTTCGCTTAGAACATGTAGATTTTTTTTCCAAGATAATTTCAGCAGCTCAGTTAATTTTGCAATATTCATGCACGTCGGATCTACAATAAAATATTTTGGTTCAGTTGCAAGCTTTCCTTTGTCAATCATGGGATATGCTTCAGTGAGCTTACTTATCTCTTCTGTAGGACGTTCATTCTTAAAACTAGTCAATCTTTCTTGTTGAACAATTTAGTAGCTACTTAGTGTTTAGTGCAAGAATATCGCTCCATTATATCAACACATATGCAGTCTTCTTCTTCTTCTTCTTCTTCTTCTTCTTCTTCTTCTTCTTCTTCTTCTATGTGTCTTGTTCCATGTAGGCGATCATGGCTTTCCACATCTCCCTATCCGTGGTGGCTCTTAGCATGCTTTCTACAGTTACACTACGCAATCTTCGTTCTGTCATCCACCCGCTCGGGCCAGTCAAGTAAATTACACGCTGTTTTCCCTTGTCTCTCCTTCCTTCTATCTGGCATGTTTGTATCAGGTTCTCCAAGCCCTCCTTCCTCATTGCATGTCCCAGGAACTTCAGCTGTCTTTTCTTGATGATCAGTATTAATTTCCTTTTCTTCTCCATCCTTTCCAAAACACCATCATTGCTCACATGCTCGATCCATGATATCCTCAGCATCCTTCTGTAGAACCACATTTCAGTTACTTCGTTTTTCCTTTATCTACGGTTATATTGTCAAGCATTTACTGCCATATTGAATAACTGACATAACATAGCAATCCAGTACTCTTTTCTTTATTTTTAGTGAAATTTTCCTGTCTCTTAATACTCTGCTCAGCTTCTGGAACGCACAATTCGCCAATATCATCATTCAGATATCGTAAATATCTTGTTGCTTCTGCAGTGTTTTGATCTGCATTTGATGTTGGCTGAATTTCAGTAAGGCAGTTAATTAAACGCTGCTTTTTGAGAATGGATACACGTTGCGGTGATCATGAGAAGAATTTTGAAATTGTCAAAATGTTAGAGAAAAATATATAAATAGATAGATATGAACAGAATTAGATAGATAGATAGATAGATAGATAGATAGATAGATAGATAGATAGAAACAGACTGAGTGAGATAGATAGATAGATAGATAGATAGATAGATAGATAGATAGATAGATAGATAGATAGATAGATACTGGGATAGATAGATAGATAGATAGATAGATAGATAGATAGATAGATAGATAGATATGAATAGACTGGGATAGATAGATAGATAGATAGATAGATAGATAGATAGATAGATAGATAGATAGATAGATAGATGAATAGACTGGGATAGATAGATAGATAGATAGATAGATAGATAGATAGATAGATAGATAGATGAATAGACTGATGGGATAGATAGATAGATAGATAGATAGATAGATAGATAGATAGATAGATAGATAGATAGAGAGAGAGAGAGAGAGAGATAGATAGATATGAATAGACTGGGATAGATAGATAGATAGATAGATAGATAGATAGATAGATAGATAGATAGATATGAACAAACTTAGATAGTTAGATAGATAGATAGATAGATAGATAGATAGATAGATAGATAGATAGATAGATATGAACAAATTAGATAGATAGATAGATAGATAGATAGATAGATAGATAGATAGATAGATAGATAACAAATTATGATAGATAGATAGATAGATAGATAGATAGATAGATAGATAGATAGATAGATAGATATGAACAGACTGATCTATTCATGTAAGAATAAAATCCACTCTTAAAACAATCACAGTTTGTTTTTTAAGAATTTATGAATGATGAAACTTTTGAATAATGAAAATGTTCGAGAATTCTTGCCTTCCGTTTAATATTTACTGCATTTCTCATTATTAAATTTAATTGATGTGCATAACAATGAATAAAATGTGTACAATATAAACTTATTTTATTTTAACTTTAACATCTTCTTTTTTTACTTTCATGACATTTACACCATCAGATGTCTGAGAATTCAGTTTTTTCCATTTCATTGAAAGATCACGTCTAATCTTTCTAGAATAAGTTTTGATATGTCGTCTGCTGTTTGACTTTCTAGAATAAAGAACCAGCCAAGTGGCATACGTGATACGCGCTTTGGGCGATCATGTCTCGAAAGAGACATGACTGACTGGGCAGAAGATTATCCTGCAGTAGGTTGCCATTGCTTTCTGTGCTAGACTGGTTGCAAGCCAAGGCTATAGAACCCAATCTATCCTATTATTTAGCCCATAATTGGAGAGAAGAGACGAGTTAATAACTTTTCAAAGGGTATTTGTACATAAGTGAATGCAAGGAATTCAAATGGAATTCGAACTCGGCTCCCCGATTTCCAAAACAACTGTTGTGTCATCAGCCATGACGACTATAAACAAAGCTTTCTTTGTTTCTGTCCTCATATTTTTGAAGCAGACAGTCAAGTATCTCATTCTGAATTATCTTCGAAACACTTGTTAAAACCGTACTAGTTTCTAAGTGATTGCATGTAAGTCGCATTCACCCTGGTCGGGTTGAGCCGGCTTCCTCCCCGACGAAGAAAGTCTAATTGCGATTTGTTTAATACCTTTCCCAAGGGTACCAGCGCGTACGTGAATGCAGGGTATTCAACTGGAATTCGAACTCGGCTCACCGATTTCTCTTTCTGAGTCGATATCCAGTGCACCACAACGCACCACAACGCATATATATATATAAGCGTTTCACACCGAGCAGGGCATGTCACTGCCACTACTGCGCAGGGGGCTACATAGAGTGGAGAAAGGATGGTTAAATATAGGAAATGTCAGAAGGTGGGTGATAGGCGGGTAAGGATACCGAGAATGAGGGTTGGGTAGATGTTGAGAGTGTTGGGAGAATAATTGGAAGTTAGTGTGATAGGAGGTGTCTATTGACCCTACATTTAAACACCTGGAGATTGTAGCTGTCGGGAAAGCAGACTTGTGGAAGGAATTTTTCTTTAAGCCAAGTGATTCTTCAAATCTGGATCTAATGTAGGTGTAAAATTAATGAATCCTCTAAATACTCCTGTATTTACTGACTCATCTTTTCCATCATGTCCACATCAGGAAGATTGAAAGTTTTCTCAAATAAAAATTGGTCTTTTATTTCAATAAAACGTCACAGTTCATTTTAACCTTCATGTTTTGCTCATTGATTGAAAGTCCTTAATAAGTTTCTCTTTAATATTTATGTTTACTATTCTCGTGTACAATCATGGCTTTACAAAATAGACATATAAAACCCAACGGCTTACTTCCAAAT
Source organism: Ascarosepion bandense (assembly GCA_037127315.1). Lineage (NCBI taxonomy): Eukaryota > Metazoa > Mollusca > Cephalopoda > Sepiida > Sepiidae > Ascarosepion > Ascarosepion bandense. Next base: position 13,360 of record JBBBDQ010002251.1, on the reverse strand, counting down.
GAAGTAACTCCTCGCCCGGTAGGGATCGACATGGGCACCCAGTGTCACCTGACCGTCATCCAGCGACTGTTAGCACTAACGGTGTAAAGAGGATCCATATTTCAGAAACTTGACCCTCGCCCGGAAAGGAACGACTTGAGCAACAGGTGTTTCTGGGCCGTTACCCTGCGACTGTGCACAACAAACAAAAACTGCTACCCTAGGAACATGAAACGTCAGGACGCTGAACAACTGTGGTCAACTTGAGAATGTCAAGCAGGAAATGAGTAGATTGAACATCAAAATTCTGGGCATATGCGAAACTAGATGGCCAAACAATGGAGACTTCAGCAGCGACAACCACAGGATCATATATGAAAGAGGTAAAAATAACGAAAAAGGAATCGTCTTAATACTGGACGAAGAAATGAAGAAGTGCATTCTGGGATACTTCCAGTTTTCTGAAAGAGTTCTCTTGGTCAAACTGAAAGGATGAACCTTCAGCATAGCAATTATAGTAGTCTATGCACCGACAACGCAAAGCACCGAGGAAGAAATAGAATATATGAAAAATTTATTAATCCTCTAAATACTCCTGAATTTACTGAATTATCTTTTTCATCATGGTCTTCTTCTTCTTTAACCTTCAGGCGATCATGGACTTCCACTTGGCTCTGTCTCTTGTCACTCTCAATAATGTTTCTCTTGGTATCTCTTCCAAACCCTGCTCTACAATCCATTTTCTCAAGCTCATAAATCTAGAATATAAATGGATAGAAAATAGCATGGCCACAAAATGAGGGATCACTTTATATATTCTCATTATAATTTCTGTTTTATTTATAAAGTTCTGACAAGGTATGAATCTCCCTCTGATTAGCTACACAGGAATGTCTTTAGTTTTATTTCTTCTTCTTTATGTGCCGTGTCCCTTCAGGACGGAGGCGATCATGGACTTCCACTTGGCTCTGTCTCTTGTCACTCTCAGTAATTTTTCTCTTGGTATTTTCTCATTACCCCCGCTCTGTCAACCATTCAGAATTAAAGCTACTAATATGCCTCATGTTGTCGCCTATCCCTGGCTAAGATATTTGAATATCAGGTGTTGAACGGCCTCTTTTCTTAACTGTAACTTTCTCATGGAGAAACAAGTGTGAAAACTGTTGAAATTCACTTACTATCGCATAACTTATTTCTTGGGGATTCACTAGGTCATGTTTCAATTATTCAAAATTTTCCAAAAAAAAAAATATCAATCGAAAAAAAAAAAGCAATGAATTAAATACAATGGCTGGAAGCATGATAGTCACCTTCAGTTTATCACATTTAAGAATATGGTAAACGGTTTTTAAACACAACACACTCTCGGACAAAAATAAATTCCACCTTACACTCGGATAACAGGGTCGCCACTGTGTGAGCGACAGTGTTCTCTCTAACTCGAGTTCAGCTTCTTTTCTCGGACATGTGCACAACAGCTAAACACTGCATTACTGGAACTGTGAAAGATACAGTACAGTACAAGGGGTTTATTTTTGATTTTTGTTTTTTGTAATTTTTCATGAACGAGGAGATTGACATTATATTGACATTAAACTTAAGGTTTATATAATTTACAAGTATAAAGAAAAACTTAAAGAAAAAATTATTATATTAAATATTATTAAAAATATCGATAATTTAGGGTGTTGCAGCTTCGCAGTGTCTATACTGGAACTGCTACTGATTATTTATGCATTGCAACCCTTTTCCCTACATTATCTACATAGAACAGGGGGTTTTGTATAAAGTATCTATAATCTATATATATAAAAGGCAATCTGTGAGTCTGCGTGTGACTGTAAGCTATGCACGCCTACATTTTTAAAGCTACGCCATTCAAACTTTCTAGGGTCACATATCTACAGGGAAGCCAGTTCGACACATACTTTTTGAGTTTAAATTCAGCAATTTTTACCTTTCGCACTTTTTGACCAATGGAGCAGATTGTTTACATTTTGCTCCGTAAAACATATAAGATCTAAGATGGTTGCTGAATTACGTCACAGAAATCAAATCACACGTGTCAAACGCGACTAAAATATTTTTTTATTAAAAAAAAAAATGAGCCTTTATATTTAATTTTTATTCCGACACTTTAAAAATTCATTTAGTCAACAAAAAATGTAAATATTTTCCCCCGTAATTTTGAAACAAAAACAAACGCAACGTTGTTTACAATGTCACACAAAACATCAAATCACGTTTAAGCATAAACAAAAAAAATTTTTTTTTCTCCTACTACTAAAATGTTCTGAGTTGCAAGGGCAACGCCGGGCTATGATGCTAGTCTTAAATAAATACATTGTAGCCATTTTTCACTGAAAGAGATTGCGTGTAAAGAAATTTGACGTGTTGCTCGACAACCATATTTTGTCACTTACAATCTCCTTACGTCCTTAGAATGTGCATTTTGGTGCAGTGGATATCGGCTCAGAACGAGAGAATCGGAGAGCCGAGTTCTAATTTCAGGTGAATTCGTAACATTCACCTACGAGCGAATACCCTTGGGAAAAGTATTAATCCGTTTCTTTTCCCTCCAGCTATGGGTTAAATAGCAGAACAGATTGGGTTCTATAGTCTTGGTTGGCAATCAGTCTACCGCAGAAAGAAATGTCAACGTACTGCGGAAAACCTTCTGCCTGGTTAGTCATGTCTCCAAAGAGACATGATCGCCTAAGTGTATGGCACTTAACTGAGTGAAGATTTTTTTTCTTACAGGTTTTCTTTTTCAATTCTAGATTTTTTAAAAATCGCTTTCGTAAACGAAATAAAGAATTTCGCTTGAAGAAGTTCGAAGAATCTGCTTAAAAAATAGACTAAAATATAAATAAAATTGATACAAGATTTTGAAAGCAAGTAACATTCGATTGTCAGTTCAATCTCTGGGCCTGGTACTTGGACTAAGTGGAGACAAGTCGAGCAATAATTAACTGAGCAGTTCTAAAAATTAGAAACAGACGAAGCATGAGCAGTAGAACAAGAACAGTCTACTCCAGTAATTAAATAAAAGGTACGGTTTGTAATTCTCAGTAGGTAACCCGAATCTACATGAACCTGATGATGGCCGGAGGACAAAACGACCGAAACATTAACAACAAAGATGAAGACAATAGTCTGCAGTTTAATTCAGACCGATAAAGAAGAGATGTTGTATGGAATGTTCAAATGAACAATTTATTCATTGTGACGATTTTCTTGAATATTAATTTTTCCCTCCACCCCCCCCCCTCTCTCTCTCTCGTGTTATTTTCATTCGTTGGTTTGAAAGACCAATCAACCCAAAAGACACAGGCAGTTAAAAGAAAAAGAATGCATTGCTTGAATTTTGAATTCGTAATGACTATTGTAAGGGAAAACACAATTTTCTGAAGAGATCGACTGAAGAAAACGTGAGAAATATAAAGACTATTTTCGTCGTATCTCTCCGTCTTATCCAATGCTTATTTAATAGAGGTGCAATTCTTGTCTTACAGGCTCGAAAAAAGATTTTTTTTTTAAATCATCAAACAAAAAAAATAATCTAATCATTATTACCATTAACAAGAGCAGTAACAGGAACAAAAGCAAAGCCAGATGTGAGAAACGTTACAAAGAAAGAAGACTGTTGTTTCTTGAGACGATCTCCATGACATTCAAGGGCGGGGTCGTCCGGAATTCGTCTTCTAAAGAAACAAATACACAATATACCATGGAATTACCCTCTCTGTCAATAATCAGTATCTTATTTTTTCTGACCGGTAAGTTTTGTTTTTATCTTTCCACTCATTAGAGAAGTAAGCAGTATTTAATTCGTAGCAATGAATAGATAGAGATACTGTAACTTCATAGTTTGTTACATTATATAGAAAATTAAACCTTGAAAACTCTTATTAATACTTTTAAAATTGTTCCTCCGCTTTAGTCCCTTTCCCACTGTCCTAAGGTTGCCTCGTTGTGTCTTTTCTATAAATACTTTCATGGCAATTGTTCGAATGAGCTCTTCATTAAGGTACCGAGACCTTTGAAATCTAACCGCAGTACTAGACTTACATCGAGATCTCATCATTTCACATTTGAACTGGTTAGATGTTAGATGCTGACAGTTTCTTTTCTCGCACTTCTCGCTTGTGGAATTCCCTTCCGGCTCCATGCTTTCCAGCTAACTTTAATCTGCAAAAATTTAAACACATCAATCGCTATCTACTGTCCTCCTGAGTACACTTTTCTTTTCCCGCTTATTATTAATGTTCCTGTTTCTAATTCTTTCACACTTAGTAACCCCCCCTTGTATCATAGTGGCTCTTTTACAGTGAAGAGGATATTACCGATTAAAAAACTAAAAAAATAGAAAAACAAGCAGTGTTTTTTTTTCTTTTTTTCAGTTTAAGAATTCTTTAAATCAAAATAATGTGATGCTCAAAGTATATTTCAATCTATTAAACAAATATAATTCATGTATTAAGTTTATTAAAACGAATAAAACTTTTGTCTACTTTCATTCATTTTAACCTAGCCTAGATTTACATGGAGGACAAAACGAAATGTGGTTCTAGAGAAGGATGCTACGGATATCGTGGACTGAGCATACAAGCAACGACGAAGTGTTAGAAAGAATGGCAACAAAAAGGAAATTGATGCTGAGCATCAGGAAGAGACAACTGAAGTTCCTGGGACACGCAATGAGGAAGGAGAGCCTGGAGAACCTGATACTGACTGGACAGATAGAAGGAAGGAGAGACAGAGGAAGGCAGCGGATAACATATCTGCAGAGTCTGATCAGGTGGATGACGGAACGGGGGTTGCCAGGAGCAACAGGAGCAAACATACTAAGAGCCACAAGGGATAGAGAGACGTGGAGATCCATGATCGCCTACGTCCTGAAGGGACAGGGCACATAGAAGAAGAAGAAGATTTACATGACCTTATTGTAGTATTCTTATTCTTTATTCTTATTCTAGTATTCCTATTCTAATTCTCTTATTCTAGAATTCTCATGAAATTTCTTCAGGCGCCATGATGAGAGTATAGAATTTATTTTTGTACGTGATTATTGTCAGTTGTTTGTTGGAAGAGAATTCGTGAATGATTTATAATTGAACTAGTTAAAATGACCGCTATTTATTTATTTATTTATTACGAAAATGCTAAAACAAAACCCAGTTAGTTTCATGAATCACAAAACCCAATCATTTAAGAAATTTAAGACTAAAGAAAATTATCGCTAGTTTTCAAGTATCAAGACATCAAAATTTACAAATAGCTTTTCTATCAACACATGTTCATAAAAATACAATTTATTTAAAAAGCTTTTTAAATATAAAATTTTGAAATTCACGAGAGGTTAAGATTAATAATATAAAGAGTGTTTTTGGTCAGCATAATGTTTTTTCTTCGGTGAATTATTTCGAATTAGTCACCCATTTATTACTCACGGTATTGCTTAACTTGAGCTACAATTGCAGCGCTAACTACACTCTCAATTATCTAAACTTATTTATAAATGGAACTTTGTCTCTGTGTGTGCGTGTATGTGTCTGTTACCTATAGACTCCGAAACGGCTGACCCGATTTTCTTGAAAATTTACACAGTTGTACTGCGAGTGTTCTTAGCTAGATTTTGTGTCGCGGTACCCCCGATAAAGATCGAAAATCGATAATCGAAAAAATCAGCTTATAGAAGGAGTGGTCCGATTTTAATCAAATTTGAAACACTCATAGACAAAGACATAAGAAACGATATTCAGAAGTTTCAAGGTTGCACTTCTTACAATAGTGCAGAAAATCGATAATATATAAGGCAAGATGTTTGTGTGTGTGTCTGTTTATCTGCCTGTATGTCTGTATTTTTTTCAGCCCGTTTATTTTAGTTTTTGATTCGGGTTTGGCTCTAAGAAAGTATGATTGTAGTTGTTAGTCTCAGTCATGATACCATTTACTCAGAGGACTTATTTAGCCTTCAAAATTCAGTTTACGACGAAAAAAACTTATTTGATATCAATACCAGGAAATCAAAATTTGACTTACATCCATTCATTTTTCTTTCAGTCTACGGTTTCGCTTTAACTGGAAACAACTATTGCTTTTTAGTCTTTCGTGCCAACGTCCAAAGAGTCTGAGCTCCAGGACCCTAGATTAGTTTTAAAGCTTTCATTACACCCTAGCAACGCCGGGCTATACTGCTAGTTTAACATGAAGAGAACTCAGAAACCTGTTTGAAAATATTTTATTTAGTTGTTTACATATGGAAATGTTCGCCTTGACAAAATTGTCATTATTGACATGTTGCTGATTTGATAAATATTGCGCATTAAATAATCAGTTCTGATATAAAATAAGTTTAGTTCTTAAAAACGTTACAAATCAATATATCAACATTCGAAATGAGTGTTTAAATTACGACGTGAAGCAACAGCTTCCAAACTTTACATTATAAAAAGATGCTGAGGTTATATCTGAAAGAAAAAAAACGTTCTTTCATATTTATAATTATTCAATAACAGTATTTCAATAATAAGTCTATATGGTGAGAAATTAGGCTTTTAAATCACTTGTGGTTTGGGAAAATATCGGATAATTAAAGCGAATGTGGGAAGTTCAACACGATTTGCCGCTTCTTGAAATCTAGCAATATCTTTTCCATAGAAATGATTGCCAGACCAGTGAGAGAGCGGTTAGTGTAGGGCATGCGTAAATATTATATATATATATATATAGTGTATCGAGGCAACAAATAATTTTCTAAACATATATTGTTAAATATAAGAGGCAATGAGCCGTTCTAAACGTCGTATTTTGGCTTTAATTTCAGTTGAAAATAAAGACAAAAATTCTCCAACATTTGGATAATTTTTTATTGATTTGATTCTTATCTTTCGTCTCACATGAGCCATCTTCAGAGAAGTTATTAAGACGGTAACACAATAACATCCACCATCACCGACGGTTTTATTTTGTGTTGACATAAAACTCCGCTGGCTTAGAACCAAATTAATAGACATTCATTTTCTCTTATATTTAACAATATATATATATATATATATATATATATATATATATATATTGGTATGCAAGCACGAGAGTAAAAGGAATCTACGTCCGGGTGATTAAAAGTATTCGTTCTAAAAATGAAGGAATCTCTCCAACCAAAATCTGATGCTTGGTCGTTAGCTTTAGAGAAGTGTATCCTATTATCCTAAGTTTATAGCACGACTCGGAGTTTCATGCGCTACGCAAACATCAGGTGCATATTATGAACTGACCGTTCAGGGATTTAAATATTTGGTTCACGTGTTGTTCATGATAGTTATATATTGTAATGCCTGGATGATATTTTTTAATTTTTTAATTAATTAATTATTTAAGTATATATTATGAAATTGAAAAATAAATATAAAGGAATATGTAAATGACACACACAGGCATATATATTTTGTATTTGGACAGCAAACACTCTTTTAGGCAGGTTTCATTAAAAAATGGCAAACAAGGCATTATGGTTGGGTTTTTTTACATAAAACCTTAATACCTTGACGTTTTGGACTGATGGATCCAGTTAGTCTCTTCGCCTTGATGACACGAATGTCAGTTGAAAGGCTGAAACAAACAATATCTACGATCTTTCTTATTGACAGTATGTTCGTATAGCGTTACAATTTTAGTACGCTTCCTTGGAGTAACGCCCATCGCAGACAATGGAGTATTTTTCAAGTCCAAACAAATTTCAGCATACACCCCGAAAACAGATTCATATTACTGCACACCACTGCAAATGACCTAATCTGAGAAAAAAATAGAAATCGATTACACCCTGCCACTCTAGTGGGTCTAAAAACAGGCCGGATGGGGAAAGAAAGGAAACGAAAAGAGTAGTTACAATTAATTTATACAAGGGTGTATATTTATGCCGAATGACACACATTTTACTTACAAAATTTCTTATAATATTCAGGCCGATATACTGTTTGAATAAAAAAATCCTAGTATCGTAAAAAAATGGTAAAACAAATAAACTATATATGTCGGTTTTTAATCTCCAGAACTTTCCATAACACTGTCTATTTGCATTTGTTTACATTACGATGCCCTTTCAGTACAGAGATGATTATTTACGAGAAATCTGAAAATCATGTACATACGGCTTGATTTGGCTTCGTTTAAATTGTGAAATCATTCGTGGTCGAGCGGTTAAGACGTACCAGATCAATTTATGGCTTTCCCCATTTGATGATGTAGGTTCGAATCCTGCCGAATGACACACATTTTCCTGGCAACGTTTTCAGACTCCTCACAACCTCTCAATCAGAGGCTTTACTGCCAGATGCAGTTCACGGTCATGAATTTAATAATGAGAAATGCAAAAAGTATTAAACGGAACGCAAGAACAATTTGCTCTAACATTTTCATTATTCAAAAGTTTCATTATTCATAAATTCTTCAAAAAGAAAAGCTATGCTTGTTTTAAGAGTGGATTTTATTTCTATATGGATAGATCAAGGTTGGACTGTAAATCTATCTATCTATATATCTATCTATCTCAGCCTGTACATTATCTATCTATCTATCTATCTATCTATCTATCTAGCTCAGTATGTTCAATATCTATCTAGCTAGCTAGCTAGCTAGCTAGCTCAGTATGTTCAATATCTATCTATCTATCTATCTATCTATCTATCTATCTATCTATCTATCTATCTATCTCAGTACGTTCATTATCTATCTATCTATCTATCTATCTATCTATCTATCTATCTATCTATCTATCTATCTCAGTACGTTCATTATCTATCTATCTATCTATCTATCTATCTATCTATCTATCTATCTATCTATCTATCTATCTATGTACCGGGGGCACCTCGGCGTGGTGTAATGGTTAGCAACCTATTGCAACTGAGTAGTGAGTTCGATCCTCGCTGGCGTACTCAATACTTTCAGCCTTATGCCACATCAAAGTGGCGCTTCGAAAATCAACTATCGATCTATGCGGCGGTGGTGGCCGCACCTATTAAAGAACAAACAAATGCAATCTTGAATATTCAAAGTTTATACATATAATTTAGTTTTATACTCAAGTTTAGTTTTATGGTTAGGGTTAGCGTTGCAAGTGTTAACAAAAAATTCAAAATTTTTGTTCATAATAATTAACTTGAAAAGAATAAGCACGACGAATATTTTTCGTTGTTCTTGACCTTTTCTAACCTGAAAAAAGTTATTTATCTGAAGAACAACTTGAATGTTAATGTCCCTTTTCAGAACTACAGAAAATACCCAAATATTTGTTGTTTGGAGGGATATTTATATCTTATCGAGAAATGTAATCTGATTATTTCTAATTAGTTCCCTGATTTTGTTTGTTTGTTTGTTTGTTTGTTTGTTTGTGTGGTATGGGGAGTATAAAGGTTCTTTGTATATGGTATGTGGTCAACAGTTTCGTCAAATTTATGGTATGAGTGACAAGTGAGATTTGAGCCATCGATGTCTGGTTCATCCATACGCTTTGGATACTTTCCATACAAGGGTTTAGATCTCCATTTCTTCATATTTTCTCTGCTGCAGCGATCGGAGGTTCAGTATATTTGTCGTCTTGGCAATCAATTACATCTCAGGAGTTTCGTATTCCTTGGTTTTATTTAATAATGGAAGTATTCTTAACTTATGTGCAGCCTTATGATAGTTATCTCGTGCCGTTTCTATTTTAATAAACCTATTATTATTATTATTATTATTATTATTATTATTATTATTATTATTTCATTTTTCATTATGATTCGATTTCTGCTATGGTCGCACTACCTACCAAGTCTGCGGGAAGACCTAAGGCAGGTCGTGATGTGTTGTTATGGCTCCATTTCATTTTTTTTTTTTCATATCTCCCTAACATCCCTAGTGTTACATAGACACAGTTCTCCTTTATTATTATTATGTTGTTATTTTTCATCATATTTCGATTTCTGCTATGGTCGCACTACCTACCAAATCTGCGTGAAGACCTAAGGCAGGTCGTGGTGTGTCGTTATGGCTTCATTTCATGTTTTTCTATCTCCCCTATCATCCCTAGCGTTACAAAATTCTCTTTAGTGTGTGGGCTGTACTTAACAAGACAATTTTTTGTATATCTCTTAAGCTTGGGTTTCCAGGGATTCTTTCAATGTGTTGTTTTGTTCCTTTTTTTATCATTCCAAGTGCACCTACTATCATTGGCACGATTCTTGTTTTCAATTTCCACATTTTTTCTATTTCAATTTCCAAGACTTTATATTTTGACAGTTTTTCGAATTCCTTGGTTGCTATGTTACAATCCGCTGGACAAGTTTTTTTCTTTCTGGTTTTTAACAGTAATGTCCGGCCTATTTGCTTCAATTTTTCTGACTGTGTAGATGGTGTAATCCCCCGGTGCTGGGTGATGTTCATACCAGTGTTTGTTTACAGATTTTCCATAATGTTTGCACATTGTCCAATCTAAATATTGCCCCACTCTATCGTGAAGATTTTTATATTCATTTGGGGCAAGTACAGAGCATCCTGAGATTAGATGGTCTATTGTTTCTTTGCATTTATCACAGAACCTGCATTTTGAATTTACATTATTATGTATATTTGCTTGAAGGTTCCTAGTGAAAAGACTTTGGTCTTGCACAGCAAGAATAAAGCCTTCAGTCTCAGACTTTAATCCAGATGCACGTAACCATCGATAAGTATTAACTTTATCAACATTGGATTTATTGGCACGTTCTGGATATTGGCCATGCAGAGGTTTGTCTTGCCAGCATTGTTTCATCTGTTCAAGAGCTTTATCCTTGGCCTTTATTTTCATATTTTTTGTCGCAATAGTTGATTCTTGGCTTCTGTTTTGCTTTTCTACAGAATCTACGAAATGTAAATCTCGTTTGAATTTACTGCTTTCTTTTATTATTGAATATTTTTTCTTTCTGTTTTCATGTTGTTTGACTCATTGTATCATCCAGTCCTTTGTTGATTTTATGTATGTTAGTAAGCCAATAGTTGTTTTCTTGTATGACAATTCTAGCTGAATAAGACCTCTTCCACCTTCTTTACAGGGTATGTATAGACGGTCTAAATCAGCCTTTTGATGATGCATCTTATGCTTAGAAAGAAGCTTTCTTGTTTTAGAATCCATTCACCTGATGTAGTTTAGAGTACAGTTTAAGATCTTGAAACTATATTGGACAACTGTGATGGCAAAGCTATTAATGGCCATAATTTTGTTCTGAGAATTCAATTCAGTTTTTAATATCAGTCGTAGCCTTCTATAGTACTCTTTACGCACTATTTCTTTCATTTTTTAATGGTGAATTTTTTCACTCTCATTTACACCTAGGTATTTATAAGCTTCTTCTGGCTCTAAATCTTTTATTGTTACAGCAGGGTCTAACCTAATTGAGGATGTTTGTTGTAGCGATCCACGTAAAACTGTAGCTTCAGCACAATTATTTAAATTGAATTCCATTCCAATGTTTTCGTTTTACATTTTACAGTTTGCAGAAGACCTTCCAGCTCATTATCATTCTTAGCATACAACTTTAAGTCATCCATGTAAAATAGATGGCTTATTTTCTTTTGGGCTATTTTATAACCACATTCTGTCTTGTTAAGTTAACTGGTTAGTGCTATTAATGACATGCAAAATAGTAAGGGAGACAAAGAATCACCTTGAAATATACCTCTTTTGGTGTTTATTTCACCAGATTTATAGGTTCCATTTATATGATTGAGGTAAAAGGTTGTTTTCCATATCGACATACATTGTTTGATGAAATTGATGATGACGGGTGATATCTTGTAGATATTTAAAGTTTTTAAGATCCAGGAATGTGGTACACTATCGAATGCCTTACGATAAACTATCTAGGCAGTACTAAGATTTTTCTTTGCGTTGCAGCAGTTTTCCAGGATCATTCTGTTAATGAGTAATTAGTTTTTACATCCGTAACATCCACGTTTGCACTCTTTGTGTTCAAGCGGTAGTGTGTCATTTCTTTCCAAGAAGGAATATATCTGTTTTGTTAAAATAGATGTTAATAGTTTGTATGTTGTAGGAAGGCATGTAATTGGTCTGTAGTTTTTCGGGTTGTTTGTGTCACTATTCTTGGGTAGAAGAAATGTAATTTCTTTGGTCATCCATGCAAGAATTTTAGTGGGATCGTTAACCATTTCTTAAAGTTCTTTGGTTAGTTTTTTATGTGCTGTATTTAACTAATGTAGCCAAAAGTTAGAAATTTTATCTATTTCTGGAAATTTCCAATTGTGTGGTTTTTTTTAGTGCACATTTAACATCCTCTTCTGTGATTCTAGCCCATGTCTGTTCTGGTTAATTTTTCATTCGTTCTATCTCTTGCGCAATCCAATCTACTTCTTTGTTATGTTCTTTAGGGCAAGCCCGTATTTTTCCCAGAACAGTGTAACTTCTTCCTTTTGCGGGGAGGACTGTCACTTCAATTCTTTTTTTTTACCTATTTCCCTGTAAAATTTCTTTGCATCGGTTTGAAAAATCTTGTTTTGTCTGTAGAATCTTGATCATTTCTCATAGCGTCTTATTCTTTGTGCCTTCAGTTGTATTGATTGCTTTATTTTTTACTTAGTTGATAGGACTTCATTTTCATTTCTAATGTTGTATTTTCTTTCGACTCTTCTGCTTTTCTTAGTTCTTACATTTATTCCTCTAGTCAGTTTATCCAGTACTGATAATTCACTTCTAAGTTGTTCCATTTCTTTTTCTATTTTTCTTTTCCAAGGTGGATCTTCATGTTGGCGAGACTGCCTCGTTTTTAATTTGATGTTCAATTTTTTTGTTGCTACTATTGCTGATGCATATATTGCTTCATTGAGATTTATATGAGTGTCTTCTTCATCCAAAATTAATTTGAGTGCTGCATTGTAGAGCTTAATAGTTTCGAGGTTATGCTTTGTTGGTTGTAATTTTGGGAGCTGTTCTCGTTCCTCCATTGCAATATTATTATTATTATTATTATTATGTCATTTTTTCATCATATTTCGATTTCTGCTTTGGTCTCACTACCAACCAAGTCTGCGGGGAGACCTAAGGCAGGTAGTGGCGTGTTGTTATGGCTCCATTTCATGTTTTTCTATCTTCCCTATCATCCTCAGCATTACATAGATAAAGTTTTCCTTAGTGTGTGGGCTGTACTTAATAAGACAATTTTTTGTATGTCTCTTAAGCTGGGGTTTCCAGGGATTCTTTCAATGTGTTGTTTTGTTCCATTTTTTATCATTCCAAGTGCACCTACTATCACTGGCACAACTCTTGTTTTCAATTTCCACATTTTTTCTATTTCAATTTCCAGGTCTTTATATTTTGACAGTTTTATTATTATTATTATTA
>JBBBDQ010002250.1:1135000-1208202 GCA_037127315.1 Ascarosepion bandense | reverse complement strand
CAAGGGGCTAGAGATAGTGCTAAGCCTAAGGCCAGAAATAGGGTTAGGGCTGAGTGCAGAAAATTATCGTAAAATACTGTAAATTATCAGAACATACCGGTAAGTACCGAAAAGTACAGGAAAGTACCGAAAAGTACAGGAAGTACCGAAAAATACAGTGAACTACTGAAAAGTAGCTGAAAGTATCGAAAAGTACAGGAAAGTACCAGAAATTATCGAAAAGGACCGAAAAATACCGAAAAAACCAGAGTGTAGCGAAAAGTACCGGAAAATACAGGAAATTACGAAGAATTACCGAAAAGCACCGGAAAATACGAGAAAGTGCCGAAAATTACCGGAAATTACCGATAATTAACTAAAATTACCGGAAGTAGCCTAAAAGTACCAGAAACTACCGAAAAGTACAGGAAATACCAGAAATTGCTGAGAAATACCGGAAAGTACTGAAAAATTACTGGAAAGTGCCGGAAATTACCGGAAATTACCGAAAATTATCAAAAACTAGAAAGAAATTACAGAAAATTAGCGGAAATTATCGGAAACTACAGAAAATTACTGGAAATTACCGGAAAGTACCGGAAATTTTAGAAAATTACAGGAAATTACTAAAAACTACAGAAAAGTACCGAAAATAACCGAACATTAACGGAAATTACTGAAAATTACTGAAAGAAACAGAAAGTACTGAAAAGCACAGGAAAGTTCAGGAATCTACCGAAAGTAGCCTAACACTAACCCTAAACCTAACACTAAATATAACACTAACCCCAACCCTAACCCTAATCCTAATACTAAGCTTAACCCAAAACCTAAACTTAAACCTAACCCTAAACATAAACCTAACACTAAACTTAACCCAAACCACTGCCCTAGCACCAAACTTAACCCTAACTTTCGCCCTAACCATAAACCTAGACCTAACTCTAACACTAAACCTAACCCTAGCTCCAAACCTAAACCTCGCTTAGGACCAACACTAACCCTAATCCTAACGCTAACCCTAACACTACCCCAGCCCTTGACCAAATTTAACCCAAACCCTAAACCTATCACTAACCCTAACCATAAACACTAAACCTAACCATAACTCTAAGTCTGACCCAAACCTAACCCTAACCCTACTCTAACCTATCACTAATCCTAACCCTAACTCTAACCCTGCCTAACCCTAACCCTAACCCTAAACCTAACCTTAACCGTAAAACTAATCTTAACCCCAACTCCAAACCTAACACCAACTCTAATCCAACATCTAACCCGAACCCTAACCCTATCTCTGACTAAACCTAAACCTGCCAAACCCTAACGCTAACCATAACGCAGACAATAACACTAACATTAAACTCTAACCATAACACTAACCGTACCCCTAACCCTAACCCACTAACTGTAACCCTAACCTTAACCCTCCCTAGCCCTGACCCTAAACTTAATATTAACATTAACCTTAACCCTAACCCGAACCATAAACCATACCTAACCCCAATCCTAACCCTAACCCTACCTAAACGTAACCCTAAATTTAACTCTAACCTAACCCTAAACCTAATCCTAACACTTGCCCTAACCCTAACCCTAAACCTAACCTTAACCCTAATTCTAGCCCTAAACCTAATTCAAACACTAACACTAGCACTAACCCTATCCGTTTAGCCCTTAACCAAACCTTAACACTTAACCTAACTCAAACGCTAACACTAACCCTAAGCTTGTCTAACCATAACCATAACTCTAACCCTAACCCTAATCCTAACTGTAACCCTAACATATACCCTAACCCTGTCTAACCTTAACCATACCCTAGCCCTAGGCCTAGCCGTAACTCTAACTCCAATCTTAGCACTAACTCAAACTCTAGTACTAGCAATAACACTAACCCTAGCCCTAAACTTAACTCTAACCCTGACTCTAACCCTAACTATAACCCTAACCATAGCACTAGCTCTAACATCAAGCCTCTAACCCTAACCCTTCCTAACCCTAACCTTTAACCCTAACCCTAACCCAAACACTGCCTAACCAAACCCTAACCCTAAACCTAAACCTAACCCAAAACCTAAACCCTAGCCCTAACACTAAGCCTAACTCTAATGCTAACCCTAATCCTAACACTAACCCTAGCCCTAGCCTTAAGCCTAACTAAAACTTTAACACTAACCCTAGCGCTGGCCCTAACCTTAACCCTAACCTTAATCCTAACTATAACCCTGAAACTAACCCTAACCGTAGCAATAGCCCAAACACTACGCCTCCAAACCTAACCGTAACCCTTAGGCTCTAAACTTAACCCTAAGCCTAAACATTAACCTAGCCCTAACACTAACTCTAACTCTAATGCTAAACCGAGCCCTAACACTAAAACTAACTCTAACCCTAAAACTTACCCTAACCCTAGACCTAACTCTAAACCTAGCCCTAACCTTAGCCCTAAACTTAGCCCTAACACTAACCTTAACCCTAACCCTGACCATAACCCTTACCCTAGCCCTAACCCTAAGCCCAGCCCTACCAAACCTAACCCTAACTTTCAACCTAAACCTAACCCTAAACCTAACCCTAAACCTAACCCTAACTCTACCCCTACCCCATAAACTTAACCCTAACCGTGCCTTAACCCTAACTCTATCCCTAGCCCTAACCCTAGCATTAACTTTAACCCTAACCCTCTAAATCTAACAATGCCTAACCTCTAACCCTAACCCTAAAACTAACCTTAATCCTTTTAGCCAAACCCTAACCCTATCCGTAACCCTAAACGTAACCCTGACAATAAACCTAACCCTAAAGTTAACCCTAAACCAAACCATAGCCCTACCCCAAACCCTAACCCTGCCATAACCCTTACACTAAACTTGAACCTTACACTAACCGTCACCCTAATTCTAAACCTAAACAGAACCCAAACCCTCTAACATTGACCGTAACCATAACCGTATCCTTAACCCTAAAATTACCTACCCATAACCATGCCCCTAACCTTGAACCTAACACTAACCCTAGCCCTAACACTAACCCTAACCCTAGCCCTAACTTTAACATTAACCCTAACCCTGTCTAACCAGAACACTAACCCTAAAACTAACTCTAACCAGTGCTTAACCCTAACCCTAACTCTGCCAAACACTAACACTAAACGTAAACCTAACCCTAATCCTAGCCCTAAACCTAAGACAAACCCTGTGCTTAGCACTAGCCCTAACCCAAACCCTAACCCTAAACCCAAACCTAACCCTAACACTAGTCCTAGCAATAACCCTCACCCAAATTCCTACCCTAACCCTGCCTAACCATTACCCTAATCCTAGCTTTAACTCCAAACCTAATTCTAATCCTAAACCTAAACCAAACCTTAAACCTACCCCAAACCCTAACCCTGCCATAACCCTAACCCTAGCCCTAACCCTAACACTAACCCTAACCCTGAACCTTACACTAAACGTCACCCAAATTCTAAACCTAAACATAACCCGAACCCTAAACAAACATAAACCCTCTAACACTAACCATAACAGTATCCCTAACCCTAAAATTACCTACCCATAACCATGCTCCTAACCCTAGCCCTAACACTAACTCTAATCCTAACCCTGCCTAACCAGAACCCTAACCCTAAACCTAACTCTAACTCTTGCTTTAACCCTAACCCTAATTCTAACCATAAACTTTACACAAACCCTAAGCCTAGCACTAGCCCTGACCCTAACCCAAACCCTAACTCTAAATCCAAACCTAACCCTAACCCTAACCCTGCCTAACCATTACCCAAGCCCTGGCTTTAACTCTAGCTCTAATCCTAACCTTAAACCTAACCCTGCTTAACCCTAACCCTAATTCTAGCCCTAAATCTAACCAAAACCCTAACCCTAACACTAACCCTATCCCTCTAACTCAAACCCTAACCCTAACGCTAACCCTAACCGTTAAACTAATTCCAACACTAACACTAACCCTTAGCCTGCCTAACCATAACCATACCTAAACCTAATCCTTGTCTTAACCCTAACCGTAACACTAGCCTTAAACTTAACCCTTACCCTAACCCTAGCCCTAGCCGTAGCCCTAACCCTAACCTCAAACCTAACTCTAACCCTAACACCAATCCTAACCCTAAACCTGCCTAACCATTACACTAACCCAGCTTAAACTCTAGCCCTAACCCTGCCTAACCCTGCCTAACCCTAACCCTAAACCTAACCTTAATCCTAATTCTAGCTCTAAACCTAACTCAAACCCTAACCCTAGCACTAACCCTATCCGTCTAACCCTTAACCAAACCTTAACCGTTAAACTAACACAAACGCTAACACTAAAGGTTTAGGATTAGGGTTATGGTTAGTGTTAGAGGGTTAGGGTAAGGTTTAGAGTTGGTGTTAGTGATAGGGTTAGGGTTAGGGTTTAGGTGAAAAAAGGCGATTTCAATGCGGGTTATCCGGTCCACAAAAATACAACACAAATATCGAGAACAGACAACGCAGTAAGAAATGTATAAAAATATGAAAATTTTGTATTTAACAATATATATATATATATATACATACAATTAAAACAATTTGTACAATTTGTGCATCTTTTGTTCGGTAGAAAAGTGTCTTTTATATTAGCGTGAATGTTTGTTGAATATAAAAGTGTCTGTTGTATTTGAACGAATGTCGTTGAATATAAAAGTGTCTGTTGTATTTGAACGAATGTCGTTGAATATAAAAGTGTCTGTTGTATTTGAACGAAAGTTGGTTGAGTATGAAAGTATTGGTTTTGGGTCTGTAATTAGACAGAGTAGTAGCACAATATTTCTTTCCTTTTTATGTATCAGCCGTTAAGTAGATGGAAAAAGAAAGTGTTTCGAATTGTGTTGAAAAGAAGTGTGAATGCGAATTCCTGAGGCGAGAGAGAGAGAGAGAGAGAGAGAGAGAGAGAGAGAGAGAGAGTCAAACTGATATAGTAGTAATTGGTAGTGTATGTGTGAAATGATGAATCAGTCTACTTAACGTAGTACGTCGGTGTGACTTCTCCATTCTGGTTACTGAGAGCTGTGAAAAGTTTTATGGCCGTTGCAGGTATTTCCTCTCTTCTTTCCGTTCGTAACGGTTGAGTGGGCGAAGGATTAGTTTGTCGGCACTGGTCTCTTTGATGTAGGCGCCTATCAGAATGTGTGTATCTGACACTGCGCCTCTTGGGATTTACTAGCAGATCGACTGCTTGCTTGAGTGAAGGATCGAACGACGTGCTGTCACTCACTGACCCTCTTAACTGACTGACTTGACTGATTGCCGTGACATGTCAGGGGGCATCGTTAAATATGAATTTCTGGTCACGTGGGAGGATCCCAGAACGATATTTCTTTAGCTGTGAAAAAAAAAAAAACGTTTTTCAGACGTATTTTGAATTTCTCGATTTGTCAACCAATCAGGGTACAGACTATCGTTTTTCACACTGACCTGTGAAAAAAAAGGTTTTAGTTGTTTGGATCCAATTTTGCGAGTGTGCTATTTATTCTGTGTGTTGTTTTTTTTTTAGCTGGTTGATGGCTGATATAGGATTTGTATCTTATACCTACCAACTATCGACAGAAGAAAACATTTAAGGACTAGTCACATGGGAAACACTTAAACTAGAAAATGTGTTATTGTACGCACGCGTGCACGCGCGTGTGTGTTTGTACGTGGGCCTAAGTGATAGATACGGGTGTGAAACAGTACAAAAGTCAATAGAGAAAAATGTAAGCATGAAATAGAACGTATCCGACTCGTGGTGGTGGGGGGGGGGGCACAATTTTTTTCACTATCGGCTATATATATATATATATATATATATATCGGCTATATATCTTTTACAGCCAAAAGCTGTAAAAGAAATAATAAAGGTAAATACGTTCGTTTTTCTAGGCTTAAAGAGCGCCCTCTACAGACGTTTTTTTTTTAAAGCAAAATCAAGAGGGATAACCCATATTAGCCTCGGGGGGCTCAAACTGTCAAAAACCCTCACTCTCTATCGTCGATTTAATTTGGTTTTCTGTATTCTTTTAAATGTGGATATATACTAAAGTTTCGTCGTCTCGTTGTCTTTCCAAACCATAATCTGTAAGTCATATTTGAATAAATTAGCTGAAAAAATGGTTCCCCAAAAATCAAGCTTCGAAATATAAAAGAATTTTATAGATTTCAAGGGCGATAATCTAATTAAACATATCTATAGTTATTTTCCTTGAAAATGGTTTCCGATTGGTATTTTTCTTATACTTTTTAAGAGTCGAGTTATCGTAGTTTTCAATGGTTGTCTCATGTCTTTCTGAATTTCTCACTTTTTACTGGTCATCATGTAGATGACCAACCTATGAGTATTTTTTAGGCACCTCCAAAAAAAAACAAAATAAAAAAAAAAACAGCATAACATGATGTTCAAAATCTCAAACCTAATAAAAACAAAGTTTTATCATCACAAAATATTTGTGCTAGTATTAAGAGGAAAGATCGAATTTTGTTGTCATTGGTTTTTTAAATTTTTAAATTCTTTTTAACATGTTCAAAATTTCAGTTAAAATGTTTTTTGGTTTTTCGTCAGCGATTCACGCTATGTTTACATAATGTGGGGCTTACGGCCTATCACGTTGAATACACCGGTTCTCGCTCGATCACAGAAGTTAATCAACGTTGAACCTGGTCAGTACTTATATGGGTGACCGCTTAGGAATACCAGGTTCTGTAAGCGTTTAGTGACGGATGTGCGTTGTGATGCAGAGGATATCGGCTCGGAAAGAGAAATCGGTGAGCCGAGTTCGAATTCCAGTTGAATACCCTGCATTCACTTAAGCACTGGTACCCTTGGGAAAGGTATTAGTCCGTCCCTTCCCTCCAATTATGGGTTAAATAACAAGAGTAGGACTTGGGGACCCTGTCCTTAAAAACAAATCCCAATGAATCTTGATACTCGAAAAGAAAAAAGTATTACTAGACACAAAACTTATATAAAAACAACGGTAAATTGTTGAAAGAAAGAGGTATTACCAGCAATAAATAAATAAAATTTAGTTGGTAATAAATAACCCGCCGAGGTTGATCTAAACTTATTTATAAATGGAACTGTGTGTGTGTGTGTGTGTGTGTGTGTGTGTGTGTGTCCGTTACCTATAGACTCCGAAACGGCTGAACAGATTTTCTTGAAAATTTACACAGTTGTACTATAAGCGTCTGCGAGAGTTCTTAGCTAGGTTTTGTGTCGAGGTACCCCCGATAAATATCGAAAATCGATAATTGAAAAAAATTGGGTTATAGAAGGAGTGGTCCGATTTTAATCACATTTGATACACTCACAGACAAAGACATAAGAAACGATATTCAGAAGTTTCAAGGTTGCAGTTCTTACAATAGTGCAGAAAATTGATAATATACATATAAAAGGCAAGATGTTTGTGTGTGTGTGTGTGTCTGTTTATCTGCCTGTATTTATTCAGCCCTTTTATTTTAGTTTTTGCTCCGGGTTTGGCTTTAAGTAGGTATAATTGTAGTTCTTAGTTCTTAGTCTCAGCCATGATACCATTTACTTACCATTTAGCCTTCAAAATTCAGTTTACGATGAAAAAACTTATTTGATATCGATACCAGGAAATCAAAATTTGACTTAGATCCATTCATTTTTCTTTCAGTCTACGGTTTCGCTGGAAACAGCTATTGCTTTTTAGTCTTTTGTGCCAACGTCCAAAGAGTCTGAGCTCCAGGACCATGGATCAGTTTTAAAGCTTTCATTACACCCGAGCAACGCCGGGCTATACTGCTAGTATGCCATAAAAACAAAACAACCAACCAACATAATGTGGCTATTAAAGAAAACGTAATACTACGCATGTCATTTTTGGCGTTGAAAGATACATTAATTTGAAAATCCTTGCAAAAATCAATTGTCTGATTTTAAGGAAATTTTCAGAACTTATTCACAAATGAGTGATATTATTTATGCAGTTATTATTTTTAGAAAATTTTGGTAAAATATATATTTTTTAAAATTTGCTACCCATCTTCCCCATCCATACAGAATACAGAACTCATTGGGAAATGTAAATCATGTAACTTTTAAAAATTATGTGAACTTTTTCCCGAAAATTTGCTCCGAATAACGCGTTAAAACTACGCTATTTTTGGTAAATTTTCGTTTTAGGACCCGAAGGCCTTTACCCCTTCAAATCTTTCGAAAACATCCCTATTTCCGTGCAAATGTATATGTTGAACGCAAATCGATAATTGTTTATTGAAGAAACCTACCTTTTTTTATTTTATCGAGAAGAAAAATATGGAACTTCTTGTCGCTGTTTATGTCACCCCCTAACCACGGTTAGAAAATATTATTCACTGCAGACTGAATTCACGCATAGTTTTACGATTTTTCGGTCTTTTTACATCCATTTTGTGATTAATGCGCGGAAAATGAGTTCCGAAACACAACAAATCGCGCAGTAATTGCTGCCAGAGGGAGTACATAGAACGAATTCAGTATCCTACGCCTCAATTCATTCAGCAGTTAATCAGATATGAGAACGGTGGTAAGGTGTGAGATATAGTCCGATTTATTTCTGGTCGATAACATGAAAAAAGGTACGATTTTTCTATAAACAATTATCATTTTTAGTTCAGCATATACATTTGCACGGAAATAGGGATATTTTGGAAAGATTTGAAGGAGTAAAGGTCTTCGGACCCTGAAGAGAAAATTTACCCTATTTTTTACTGTATGTTAACTTTTAATTGGTTTTATAAATAATATAATTTTAGGATATCATAATCTGAAGAAATAAAAAAAAATCGGTGAATAATAAATTTTTAAAAGAATTGTTTTCATTTTTTTCATTGCTAATTAAAGTTTCAAACATCTTTTTAAATTTCTTCAAGTTACTCAGTTAATTCATTAAAAAATAAACTTTATTTACAAATCGAAATTTAAAATTTAAAAGCTTAATACAAATCATTTAGAATTAAGATTTTTAAAATAATTTCTAATTTTTTTTACCATGTTAAACTGCACATTTTCTTTTACTACGGAAACTAATAAGAGACTTATCATTAAAAGGTTACATGTTTCAAGAGTTGCTCCCCTTACAAACGTTATGTTAACTTTTGGTCACTACACTTCCAGTTTGATTGATAACAGGTGCTGTCATCGCTATTTTAATGGTCAACGAGTCAGACCTTAGGATTAAGAAATATTTTTATTCTCAATTTCATGCCATAAACAAGTAATACTTGTTTCAAATCAGATTAATTTAACGCTGAATTTTCTAATTTTTAAAAATAACGAGTAATATATATATATATATATATCCGCAGACAGATCTGTTTCGCTGTATCACAGTTCATTAGTACAGATTAGACTCCGGTCACTTCCTAACCCAGGATTGAAACCCGATCGAATCAGCGTCAGTATATTATACTTTTGCAAGATTTTTAAAACCGAAAATTAACTTTTGTTTACAAATATGTCGATTGCTCTAAAAATGGCCGAAAAATTGAAAATTAAAAAATAGTTCTCAAAATTTTAGATTCCAATGAATATAATTTCTGTTTGAAATGCACCCGAGTATTTTGCTTAGTGGAAATAGTAAATGTAATTATTTAGCTTTCAGTTAAGCTAAAATTAAAGTTTAAAGAAAAACGTTGTTACTTTTAAAAAATCAGTTTAAAACTTAGGCATCGAAAATGGAGTGGAAGTACCTAGTATTTATTCATTTCGTCAGATCTTCATAAAAAAATTACTTAATTTATAAAGACAACTAACTTACGAAGACAGTTGTTATTAGCAGATGCAATGTAGGTCAATCTATTTTGTTTACCGTATCACCACTCCTAGCATATCAAGCACCGAGCATTCATTAATGTTTATTGTCAATACTAAATCGACTGAATATTTTATTTAATTATTCAAGTAATTGTTTTTTGTATGTGCAGTCGCCATTATTACGCTAAACACATGCGGCCGACCGAAAAAAAAATTGTTCCATCATGATTTAAAAAAGAAAGAGGGTATTTTGCCGGTCCCGGTAAAATAGACAAACATGCTTTTACTGATCTCGCTATCAGTCAGTTAAGTGCCATACGTGATACACGCTTTGGGCGATCATGTCTCGAAAAAGACATGATTGACTGGGCAGAAGATTATCCCGCAGTAGGTTTCCGTTGCTGATGATGGTTCGCCTGAAATAACGTATCTGCCTACATTTTTTCTTATATATATATAATATTTTTTTTTCAATCATGTCACCCCAAGCAAGGCATTCCACTGCCACTATAGCGCAGGGGGTTACATAGCGCGATTGGGTATAGGAAATGTCAGAAGGAGGGTGATAGACGAGTTAGGATGTACATAGGGAGAGAGTTGGCGAGAATGGGAGGGAGTTAGTGTGTTAGGAGGTGTCTATTGACCCTACATTTAAACTTCTGGAGGTTGTAGCCGTCGGAGAAGCAAGCATGCAGAAGGGAATTCCACAGGCGGGAAGTGCCAGAAAAGAAGCTGTCGGAGTAGAAATTACGGTTACAGTTCATCGGTTTCACTGTAAAAGGGTGGAACCTAGTTGCCAATCTAGTATCTCGTGCAAATTCTCACCTAGGGGGCACCAGTGATTTAAGTTCATCAGAGCAGAAGCCATGAAAGTATTTATAGAAGAGGCACAGGGAAGCCACGTCACGCCGGTGAGAGAGTGACTGCAGGCGGTCATATATATATATATATATATATATATATATATATATATATATATAGTTATATCATACATTTTAGATTGATCAAGGATAATCTTCAGTGATGTACTGTTCTTATCGCCGATTTCGGGTTTTGCATTTTGGCTCCAACAGCAACCCCGACCTGATTCTAAACGTGTCAGGCCGCCTCCTTGAAAGCGTCGTGCTACGCACTGCGACATTGCAAAG
The DNA here is from genome assembly GCA_037127315.1 of Ascarosepion bandense. Taxonomy (NCBI): domain Eukaryota; kingdom Metazoa; phylum Mollusca; class Cephalopoda; order Sepiida; family Sepiidae; genus Ascarosepion; species Ascarosepion bandense. Next base: position 1,197,295 of record JBBBDQ010002250.1, on the reverse strand, counting down.
AACAGTAAGATATCACTAGCAAGGCCGGACTTTGACCGTTTTTATTGACATATGTCAATCATCGTTAGCCAATGAAAATAGGGCTCTTCACGCTCCTTTACTCCATAGTGGTGCCTTTTTCTCCCCCTCCTTTCCTTTCCTTTTTTTTTTTTACATCTGGTTTTACTACTTCCGGTATCCATAACGAGGTTAGTTGGAAAATTTATTGCATTTTTTTATGTCCCTCTTTTACCTATTAAATACTAATCCCATAGCGATACTAAATCTGTAATTAAACCTACCCGCATACCCAACCCAAAACTATCCTAAAATCTCAATTAACTCAGACTAATTCATCTGGATTTACTTCCCCGTTTTCTCCATTACCGACTAAAACAATTCGATGACCTAATTACAATTATAGTGGATTGCTTATCTATTCTTTTTCAAGTTGTCGTGGGAATTCATTCTAGTGAAGGTTAATTGTATACTGTTGCAGGTTAACCGAATTTAGGCTCGTTGTAGATAGCCCACTATAAGTCATAAAATGATTACAAATTAAGAAAGGCAATTTGAGTAGAAAATATCATTATATATATATATATATATATATATATATATATATATATATATATATATACACACATATCAATTAATGTTTTTACAATTAAAGTAATAACTTGAATATAGGTCCAACGGAGGGTAAAATGTTCATGGCAAATAATAAGCTGAAAGAGAATTATTGCTTAGGAATGTGGGGAGCGTGTAAGTGAGGAATATCTTTGATGTGGTCGCACCTTAGGTCAGTAAGTAGTTTTGAGACAGGGGAGAAGGGAAGAAGAGGTGAGCATAGTAGCCGCTTGACTTGGTCAAGGGAGATACTATTCACTCTCGTCTGTTTGTGTCTTTGCGTCGGTCTGTCTGTCTGGGTGCTTTCTGTCTCGGCTTTTTATTTCGACTTTTTCGATTTCAGCCTATAATTTGGGATTTCACACTTGTATTTGATTCTGGGCTTCCCATTGGCCGATAAATAAAATTCGCGCGGGCTCGCGAACTGGAAATTTAATATTTAATTAATTTTTAGTTTTCAACCGGAACATCTGCGCGAACCCGGATGCGCACCAACGACTTTTAGTCATTTGCTTTTTGTTCGTGAAAGTGCGAACATCCGGTCCCTCGCTTTTGCTCGGTCGGTATCACCACACAATACATAAATAAATTGCTATGCTATCTACTCAATTGAGTAATATACACACGTACTTACAATCTGATAGATATTTCTCAAAATAAATCTAATCAATTAATACTAGCATCAAAATAATATTAGCAAAAAAAAAAAAAAAATAGAACCGTTATAGAAACACATAGGACTTGAGGAAACTCTTTTCTCAACACAAAATACAACGGAGAATCTGTAACGTAATTGATACTGACTTGGCAGACCGGCTGCAACCACTCTCTCACCGGCGTGACGTGGCTTCCCTGTGCCTCTTCTATAAATACTTTCACGGCTTCTGCGCCGATGAACTTAGATCATTAGTGGCGCCTAGGTATGAATTTACACGAGATACTAGATGAGCAACTAGGTCCCATCCGTTTACAGTGAAACAGATCAGATTTAACCGTAATTTCTACTCCAACAGCTTCTTTTCTCGCGCTTCCCGCCTGTGGAATTCCGTTCCACACGTCTGCTTTCCCGACAGCTACAATCTCCAGGAGTTTAAATGTAAGGTCAATAGACACCTCCTATCACACTAACTTGCATCTATTCTCCCAATACTCTCACCATCTACCCAACCCATATTCTCGGTATCCTTACCCGTCTATCACCCTCCTTCTGACATTTCCTATATCTAACCATCCTTTCTCATCACTTTCCCCTCTATGTAACCCCCTGCGCAATAGTGGCAGTGAAATGCCTTGCTCGGGGTGAAACGATTATAAGAAAAAAAGACAATGACAATGAAGGCAAGACAACAATAGGGATAATAACAGGAATGATATAAAAAATAAAATACTTACAAAAAAAGCATAAGATGAGAAGTATTTAATTGGAGTAGATAGACTAAACTATCGCCTGGTTCACACTCCACCCACGTCTATTGAACAGGTGAAGAGGCTCATCCCTTGTTCCCTGTTTAGGATGTGGTTTCCGGCATTCTCTTTAACAATCTTTTTACTTTTTTTTTTTTTCAATTGGAGTAGATAGACTAAACTATCGCCTGGTTCACACTCCACCAATGTCTATTGAACAGGTGAAGAGGCTCATCCCTTGTTCCCTGTTTAGGATGTGGTTTCCGGCATTCTCTTTAACAATCTTTTTACTTTTTTTTTTTTTCAATTGGAGTAGATAGACTAAACTATCGCCTGGTTCACACTCCACCCATGTCTATTGAACAGGTGAAGAGGCTCATCCCTTGTTCCCTGTTTAGGATGTGGTTTCCGGCATTCTCTTTAACAATCTTTTTACTTTTTTTTTTTTTCAATTGGAGTAGATAGACTAAACTATCGCCTGGTTCACACTGCACCCACGTCTATTGAACAGGTGAAGAGGCTCATCCCTTGTTCCCTGTTTAGGATGTGGTTTCCGGCATTCTCTTTAACAATCTTTTTACTTTTTTTTTTTTTCAATTGGAGTAGATAGACTAAACTATCGCCTGGTTCACACTCCACCCATGTCTATTGAACAGGTGAAGAGGCTCATCCCTTGTTCCCTGTTTAGGATGTGGTTTCCGGCATTCTCTTTAACAATCTTTTTACTTTTTTTTTTTTTCAATTGGAGTAGATAGACTAAACTATCGCCTGGTTCACACTGCACCCACGTCTATTGAACAGGTGAAGAGGCTCATCCCTTGTTCCCTGTTTAGGATGTGGTTTCCGGCATTCTCTTTAACAATCTTTTTACTTTTTTTTTTTTTCAATTGGAGTAGATAGACTAAACTATAGCCTGGTTCACACTGCACCCACGTCTATTGAACAGGTGAAGAGGCTCATCCCTTGTTCCCTGTTTAGGATGTGGTTTCCGGCATTCTCTTTAACAATCTTTTTACTTTTTTTTTTTTTCAATTGGAGTAGATAGACTAAACTATCGCCTGGTTCACACTGCACCCACGTCTATTGAACAGGTGAAGAGGCTCATCCCTTGTTCCCTGTTTAGGATGTGGTATCCGGCATTCTCTTTAACAATCTTTTTACTTTTTTTTTTTTTTCAATTGGAGTAGATAGACTAAACTATCGCCTGGTCCACACTGCACCCACGTCTATTGAACAGGTGTAGAGGCTCATCCCTTGTTCCCTGTTTAGGATGTGGTTTCCGGCTTTCTCTTTTCCAATCTTTTTCACTCTTTTCTTTATTTTTTTCAATTGGAGTAGATAGACTAAACTATCGCCTGGTTCACACTGCACCCACGTCTATTGAACAGGTGAAGAGGCTCATCCCTTGTTCCCTGTTTAGGATGTGGTTTCCGGCATTCTCTTTAACAATCTTTTTACTTTTTTTTTTTTCAATTGGAGTAGATAGACTAAACTATCGCCTGGTTCACACTGCACCCACGTCTATTGAACAGGTGAAGAGGCTCATCCCTTGTTCCCTGTTTAGGATGTGGTTTCCGGCATTCTCTTTAACAATCTTTTTACTTTTTTTTTTTTTCAATTGGAGTAGATAGACTAAACTATCGCCTGGTCCACACTGCACCCACGTCTATTGAACAGGTGTAGAGGCTCATCCCTTGTTCCCTGTTTAGGATGTGGTTTCCGGCTTTCTCTTTTCCAATCTTTTCACTCTTTTCTTTATTTTTTCTCAATTGGAGTAGATAGACTAAACTATCGCCTGGTTCACACTGCACCCACGTCTATTGAACAGGTGAAGAGGCTCATCCCTTGTTCCCTGTTTAGGATGTGGTTTCCGGCATTCTCTTTAACAATCTTTTTACTTTTTTTTTTTTTCAATTGGAGTAGATAGACTAAACTATCGCCTGGTCCACACTGCACCCACGTCTATTGAACAGGTGTAGAGGCTCATCCCTTGTTCCCTGTTTAGGATGTGGTTTCCGGCTTTCTCTTTTCCAATCTTTTCACTCTTTTCTTTATTTTTTTCAATTGGAGTAGATAGACTAAACTATCGCCTGGTTCACACTGCACCCACGTCTATTGAACAGGTGAAGAGGCTCATCCCTTGTTCCCTGTTTTGGATGTGGTTTCCGGCATTCTCTTTAACAATCTTTTTACTTTTTTTTTTTTCAATTGGAGTAGATAGACTAAACTATCGCCTGGTTCACACTGCACCCACGTCTATTGAACAGGTGAAGAGGCTCATCCCTTGTTCCCTGTTTAGGATGTGGTTTCCGGCATTCTCTTTAACAATCTTTTTACTTTTTTTTTTTTTCAATTGGAGTAGATAGACTAAACTATCGCCTGGTCCACACTGCACCCACGTCTATTGAACAGGTGTAGAGGCTCATCCCTTGTTCCCTGTTTAGGATGTGGTTTCCGGCTTTCTCTTTTCCAATCTTTTCACTCTTTTCTTTATTTTTTCTCAATTGGAGTAGATAGACTAAACTATCGCCTGGTTCACACTGCACCCACGTCTATTGAACAGGTGAAGAGGCTCATCCCTTGTTCCCTGTTTAGGATGTGGTTTCCGGCATTCTCTTTAACAATCTTTTTACCTTTTTTTTTTTTTCAATTGGAGTAGATAGACTAAACTATCGCCTGGTTCACACTGCACCCACGTCTATTGAACAGGTGAAGAGGCTCATCCCTTGTTCCCTGTTTAGGATGTGGTTTCCGGCTTTCTCTTTTCCAATCTTTTCACTCTTTTCTTTATTTTTTTCAATTGGAGTAGATAGACTAAACTATCGCCTGGTTCACACTGCACCCACGTCTATTGAACAGGTGAAGAGGCTCATCCCTTGTTCCCTGTTTAGGATGTGGTTTCCGGCATTCTCTTTAACAATCTTTTTACTTTTTTTTTTTTCAATTGGAGTAGATAGACTAAACTATCGCCTGGTTCACACTGCACCCACGTCTATTGAACAGGTGAAGAGGCTCATCCCTTGTTCCCTGTTTAGGATGTGGTTTCCGGCATTCTCTTTAACAATCTTTTTACTTTTTTTTTTTTTTCAATTGGAGTAGATAGACTAAACTATCGCCTGGTCCACACTGCACCCACGTCTATTGAACAGGTGTAGAGGCTCATCCCTTGTTCCCTGTTTAGGATGTGGTTTCCGGCTTTCTCTCTTCTAATCTTTTCTCTCTTACGTAGCCCCCTGCACATCAGTGGCGTTACCGCCTTGCTCGGGGTGATATGATTAAAAAAAAAATTCTATTTCCTCAACATAGATAATGCTAAAGGCGACAATTACAACAATACCGATACTAACAATAATTTTATCAAAAAATATAACACATTTAATAAACGCCTAAGATGGGAAGTGTTCACTTTCCCCAGTAAAGAAAAAGTCAATGACAAAAACTAGATCATCAGAGATAATAACAATAACATTAGCAAAAAATAGAACACTGATAGAAATCACCAAAGACGTGAGTTATTCCTTTTCCTCAACAATGACAATGCCAACGGCGCCCAAAACAACCACACCGATAATGTCTAAATCTAATCTAATCTAAACTTATTTATAAATGGAAATTTGTCTGTGTGTGTGTGCGCGCGCGCACGTGTGTCTGTGTGCGATTCCGTTACCTATACACACCGAAACGGCTGAACCGATTTTCTTGAAAATTTACACAGTGGTACTATAAGCGTCTGCGAGTGTTCTTAGCTAGGATTTGTGTCAGGGTACCCCCGATAAATATCGAAAATCGATAATCGAAAAAATCGGGTTATAGAAGGAGTGGTCCGATTTTAATCAAATTTGATACACTCATAGACAAAGACATAAGAAGCGATATTCAGAGGTTTCAAGGTTGCAGTTCTATCCTTGGATGACTTATTTGATTCCGATATTGGAAATCGATGCCCCGATATCCTACCAGAAAATCGATAATATATATATATATATATATATATATATATATATATAAAGGCAAGATGTTTGTGTATGTGTGTGTCTGTTCATCTGTCTGTATGTCCTTTATACAAATCCACAATTTTTATCCGATTCTGACCAACCGTCACACAAATATTCTTTAGGCTGAGTCTGAGCACCAGGAGCATGGATTAGTTTTAAAGCTTTCATTACACCCGAGCAACGCCGGGCTATACTGCTAGTCAGTAATATCACCAAATATAAAACACATTCAGAAAACGACTAAAATGTGAAGAATATTCTTTTTTGTACAATAACAATGTTAATGGCAGCAAAAAACAACATTGATAACATCCATCTTCTTCTATGTGCCTTGTCCCTTCAGGACGTAGGCGATCATGTCCTTCCACTTTTTCCTATTCCTGGTGGCTCTGAGCACGCCTTCTCCTGTTACGCCATGCAATCCTCGTTCCGTCATCCACCTGATTAGGTCCTTCAAATATTTTATCCGCTGCTTTCCCCTGTCTCATTTTCCCTCTATCTAGCCTGTTAGTATCAGATTCTCCAAGCCCTCCTTCGTCATTGCGTGTCCCAGGAACTTCAGCTGTCTCTTCCTGATGCTCAGTATTAATTTCCTTTTTGTTTCCATCATTTCCAAGTCCTCATCATTGCTCACATGCTCGATCCATGATATTCACAGCATCCTTCTGTAGAACCATATTTCAGTTACTTCAAGTTGTTTCCTTCATCTTTGATGGTATTGTCCAGCATTCACTGCCATATTGAAGGACGGACATCACGTAGCAATCCAGTACTCTCTTCCTAGTTTCTAGCGAAATTGTCCTGTTTCTTAATACCTTAAATACAGTAGTAGTGACAACAACCACGACATGACAGATATTAATAATAATATTATCAAAAGCAAAACACTTATAGAAAATGCTTCAGATTGGAGGTATGCACTTTCCTTAACAATGACAATAGAAATGCCGCCAACCACAAAAGCGTCGATGAGAACAATAATAATAACAAAAACAACAAATAGAAAGCCAAGAGTGACAAAAACAGCAACATCGCAAATACCAATAATACGAGGGTCATTCAATAAATAGGGTGAAATTTTCGGTACAAGGACATCTACGAGGGTCATGGAATAAATATGGTGAATTTTTCGGTATAAGTACTTCTACGAGGGTCATTCAATAAATAGGGTGAATTTTTCGTTATAAGAAATTCTACGAGGGTCATTCAATAAATAGGGTGAATTTTTCGGTATAAGGACATCTACGAGGGTCTTTCAATATTATGAGGTGAATTTTTCGGTATAAGGACTTTTACGAGGGTCATTCAATAAATAGGGTGAATTTTTCGGTATAAGGACATCTACGAGGGTCATTCAATCAATAATGTGAATTTTTCGGTATAAGGACTTCTAGGAGGGTCATTCAATAAATGAGGTGAAATTTTCGGTATAAGGACTTCTAGGAGGGTCATTGAATAAATGAGGTGAATTTTTCGGTATAAGGACTTCTACGAGGGACATTCAATAAATAGGGTGAATTTTTCGGTATAAGGACATCTACGGGTGTCATTCAATAAATAAGGTGAATTTTTCGGTATAAGGACTTCTACGAGGGTCATTCAATAAATAGAGGGTGAATTTTTCCGTATAAGGACTTCTAGGAGGGTCATTCAATAAATAGGGTGAATTTTTCGGCACAAAGACATCTACGAGGGGCATGCAATAAATGTGGTGAATTTTTCGGTATAAGGACTTCTACGAGGGTCATTCAATAAATGAGTGGAAGTTTTCGTTATAAGAACTTCTCCGAGGGTCATTCAATAAATAGGGTGAATTTTTCGGTATAAGGACATCTACGAGGGTCTTTCAATATTATGAGGTGAATTTTTCGGTATAAGGACTTTTACGAGGGTCATTCAATAAATAGGGTGAATTTTTCGGTATAAGGAAATCTACGAGGGTCATTCAATAAATAAGGTGAATTTTTCGGTATAAGGACATCAACGAGGGTCATTCAATAAATGTGGTGAAATTTTCGGTATAAGGACTTCTAGGAGGGTCATTGAATAAATGAGGTGAATTTTTCGGTATAAGGACTTCTACGAGGGACATTCAATAAATAGGGTGAATTTTTCGGTATGAGGACATCTACTGGTGTCATTCAATAAATAAGGTGAATTTTTCGGTATAAGGACTTCTACGAGAGTCATTCAATAAATATGGTGAATTTTTCGGAATAAGGACTTCTACGCGGTCATTCAATAAATAGTGTTAATTTTTCGGTATAAGGAAATCTACGAGGGTCATTCAACAAATAGGGTGCATTTTTCGGTATAAGGACTTCTAGGAGGGTCATTCAATAAATAGGGTGAATTTTTCGGTATAAGGACATCTACGAGGGTCATTCAATATTATGAGGTGAATTTTTCGGTATAAGGACTTCTACGAGTGTCATTCAATAAATTGGGTGAATTTTTCGGTATAAGGACATCTACGAGGGTCATTCAATAAATGAGTTGAAATTTTCGGTATAAGGACTTCTAGGAGGGTCATTGAATAAATGAGGTGAATTTTTCGGTAGAAGGACTTCTACGACGGTCATTCATTAAATAGTGTGAATTTTTCGGTATAAGGAAATCTACGAGGGTCATTCAACAAATAGGGCGAATTTTTCGGTATAAGGACTTCTAGGAGGGTCATTCAATAAATAGGATGAATTTTTCGGTACAAGGACTTCTACGAGGGTCATTAAATAAATAGGGTGAGTTTTTCGGTATACGGATTTCTACGAGGGTCATTCAATAAATGAGGGGAATTTTTCGTTATAAGCACTTCTACGAGGGTCATTCAATAAAAGAGGTGAATTTTTCGTTATAAGGACTTCTACGAGAATCATTCAATAAATAAGGTGAATTTTTCGGTATAAGGACTTCTACGAGTGTCATTCAATAAATAGTGTGAATCTTTCGGTATAAGGACTTCTACGAGGGTCATTCAATAAACAGGGTGAATTTTTCGGTATAAGGTCATCTTCGAGGGTAATTAAATAAATAGGGTGAGTTTTTCGGCATAAGGACTTCTACGATGGTCATTCAATAAATAGGGTGAATTTTTCGGTATAAGGACATCTACGAAGGTCATTCAATAAATAAGGTGAAATTTTCAGTATAAGGATTTCTACGAGGGTCATTTAATAAAAGCGTGAATTTTTTCTATGAGGACATATACGAGGCTCATTCAATAAAAGAGGTGAATTTTTCGGTATAAGGACATCTACGAGGGTCATTCAATAAATAAGGTGAATTTTTCGTTATAAGAACTTCTACGACGGTCATTCAATAAATAAGGTGAAATTTTCAGTATAAGGACTTCTACCAGGGTCATTCAATAAAAGAGGTGATTTTTTCGGTATAAGGACATCTACGAGGGTCATTCAATAAATAAGGTGAATTTTTCGTTATAAGAACTTCTACGAGAGTCATTCAATAAATCAGGTGAAATTTTCAGTATAAGGTCTTCTACGAGGGTCATTCAATAAATAAGGTGAATTTTTCGGTATAAGGACTTCTACCAGAATCATTCAATAAATAGGGTGAGTTTTTCGGCATGAGGACTTCTACGAGGGTCATTCAATAAATGAGGTGAATTTTTCGGTAAAGGACATCTACGAGGGTCATTCAATAAATAAGGTGAATTTTTTGGTATGAGGACTTCTACGATGGTCATTCAATAAATATGGTGAATCTTTCGGTATTAGGACTTCTACGAGTGTCATTCAATAAATAGGGTGAATTTTTCGGTATAAGGACTTCTACTAGGGTCATTCAATAATTAAGGTGAATTTTTCTGTATAAAGACTTCTACGAGGGTCATTCAATAAATAGGGTGAATTTTTCTGCATAAGGACTTCTACGAGGGTCATTCAATAAATGAGGTGAATCTCTCGGTATAAGGACTTCTAATACAGATAGATGCTTACTGTTTTTAATTTTGTTTCTTTTGCGTCTTTTTTAAAGGTATTTATTTTTTTCATGCTGATTGAAAAATACTTTGCGTGTTTTGGAGATTAACAAAGATGGCCGACTAAGGAGCACGCTCCTGAATTGAAGAGAAGTCAGTTATCAAGTTTTCGGTTGCTGAAGGGTGCAAACCAGCTGAGATTTATAGGAGAATGTCAACTGCATATGGTGCTACATGTTTCAGCCAAAAATGTCTTCAAGTGGGCTAAATATTTTAAAGAAGTTTGAAAGTGACGATGAAGTCAGAAGTGCTGTGAGCGATTGGATGAGACATCAGTTCAAAGATTTTTACGCTGGGGGAATACGGAAGCTTGTGCACAGATGGGAAAAGTGTGTGACACTGCTGGGAGACTACATTGAAAAAAAAATTAAGCTTCTCTTTGTATTAGAAGTCCTTATACCAAAAAATTCACCTTATTTATTAAATGACCCTCGTATTAGTAAAATATAGAACACTTTTAGAATACAATTAAGATGAGAGGCCTTCACTTTCCTGAACAATACACAATCGCAATGGCGGCAACCATAAAAACGTCGATAAGAACAAAAATAACAGCAAAAATAGAACACTTTTTGAAAACGATTCAGATGGGAGGTATTCTATTAACTCAACAGAGACATTGCCAATGGCAGCAGCCACAACAACACAACTATAAACAATATTATTAGCAAAAAATTGAGCACTTATAGAAAACACGTAATTTGTGAGGTATTCTCTTTTCTCAAAAATAGACAATGCCAATAGCGGAGAAGAAACACCGATAATATAGATAATATTAGCAAAAAATAGAACACTTTCAGAAAACGCCCAAGATGTGTGGCATTCTTTTTTCCTCATCAAAAACAAAAATAGCCTCATTTGATCGATAAAAGTTTAGTTTGTGTCTTTTAATTCAGTCTTAATATTACAAATCAAACGTCAACTAAATCCAATAAATTCATAAAAAAACACCACATCAATATTATATACATCACCTTTATAATTATGTGCGAAAATACACGCATGTGCATACCCGGGACCGTAGCTGATGCTAAAAAATCACCGGACACAGAGAAAATTGCCCTGATTTATTAGTTGACAATGTGATGACGTCATCAGTATCATTCGTTTCCAGAAACTATGATTTTTGCTGATTTTTTCAGCTATTCCAATGGAAATTAGGCACAGAACGTGAACGACAGCAGGAAATCGGGTTCGGACTTTCTGAGTATAACCAGTCTTTTCTCCCAAAATTAATAAACAGATTTTTACTGCGTCCATTCGGATGTTTTCTTCGTTTTTCTTTCTTTCTTTCTTTCTTTCTTTCTTTCTGTTTTTCTTTCTTTCTTTCTTTCTTTCTTTCTTTCTTTCTTTCTTTCTTTCTTTCTTTGTGAATTGTTTACTTTGATTTCTGACGAAGACATTTTTCCTTGCCCGGATTTTCACTATGATTGCGCGGATCGGCCCGGACCCGTGCCCGGTGGGCCTGGTAGTCAGATACGGCCATGTGCATACTACTGAGAAGACATTGAAAAGTTTGAATATGAAGAGAATTTGAAGCGATGTGTACTGAAGTATTTATATGCAATGTTAGCTACTTACAGAAATAGTCAGGTTATTGCAAATACAGTGAATGGATTCCATTTTTAATACGACCGTCATTCATCATTATGATATCATATTCTGTCAGTCAGTTGTGCCATACATGATACACGCTTTGGGCGATCATGTCTCGAAAGAGACATGACTGACTGAACAAAACGTTATCCCGCAGTAGGATGCCATTGCTTTCTGCGGTAGACTGGTTGCCAGCCAAGGCTATAGAACCCAATCTGTCCTATTATTTAACCTATAACTGGAGGGAAGAGACGGGTTAATACCTTTCCCGAGAGTATTTGTGCGTAAGTGAAGACAAGGAATTCAACTGGAATTCGAACCCGATTTCTCGTTCCGATCCGAGCCGAGTCGAGCCGAGCCGAGCCGAACCGAGCCGAGCCGAGTTACCCGATTTCTCGTTCCGAGCCGAGCCGAGCCGAGCCAAGCCGAGCCGAGCCGAGCCGAGCTACCCGATTTCTCGTTCCGAGCCGAGCCGAGCCGTGCTACCCGATTTCTCGTTCCGATCCGAGCCGAGCCGAGCCGAGCCGTGCTACCCGATTTCTAGTTCCGAGCCGAGCCGAGCTACCCGATTTCTCTTTCCGAGCCGAGCCGAGCCGAGCTACCCGATTTCTCGTTCCGAGGCGAGCCGAGCCGAGCCGTGCTACCCGATTTCTCGTTCCGATCCGAGCCGAGTCGAGTCGAGCCGAGCCGAGCCGAGCCGAGCCGAGCCGAGCCGTGCTACCCGATTTCTCGTTCCGAGCCGAGCCGAGTCGAGCCGAGTCGAGCCGAGACGAGCTACCCGATTTCTCGTTCCGAGCCGAGCCGAGCCGTGCTACCCGATTTCTCGTTCCGAGCCGAGCCGAACCGAGCCGAGCCGAGCTACCCGATTTCTCGTTCCGAGCCGAGCCTAGCACTACAACGCATATCCGCCGATATTAAATTACTTCCCATTAATAAAGATTGATTTGAGTTTGTTATGATTTCCATTTTCTATTCTGAAAACCGTGAATTTAGGCATTAAAAGAGCAGGTTAAATTTTTGCCTATACATAAGACATTTTGTTACCTAGGAAATTTGTATCTAATATGGAAAAATGGATGATCTCTCTTTTGATTGGGCGCCTTCAGTTTAGCCAGAGCGTTTCCATCCTTGCACCAAAATATGTGTTGACTTGTGTTAACTTTTAGCCTATTCATTTTTTCTTTAGATTTCCCTTATAGGTATTTATTTATCTCATCAAACTTAATTTTTATTGTTTTTCAATAGGGATAGACAGGACTTCATATCATCCGGTTCGTTCACTTCCCAAGGAGCACAGAGGTGAACCAATTATCGGTTGTTACATTCCTGTTGGTGCTGTGGTAGCGCTGTGTCAGGTCCTTGGTGAAGGAATGGCTAAAGTTTTGCTCGTCTGTCCCCCGTGCCCCCTGTTTCCCAAGATAGGCGATTACTAACAGCATGTACTTGCTCTTGACATCATTTACCATGACGATCTTAATGCCGTATGTCGCTGTTTTATATGGGATGTACATGTGAAAGGGGGCAGCGGCCACGGAAGGTAAGCAACTAATCATCAAAAGTCAGGAACACTTGTGGGATATAATGCGTGCCACAGGCCTCAATGAAAATATCCCACACCTTCCTGATAGGGGCAAACTTGTCGGTTCCTCTTCGCTGTTCTCTGGTATTAGAGTCATCAAAGCATAGGCAGTTGAGGAGGAAACTAAAGCGCCTCTCAAACATAGCTGCACTGTAGAAACTAGAAACAGCTTTAGGGCTCAAAACTTCCTTAGTGGAGAGGGGGTTGTCTCTCCTATAGCCACTAGAAATGAGGACTTAAAATATGGTATGTATCTCCTAAGGTGTTGTAGTTTGTAGTGCGGGCTTCTGATGCTTGTATTTTGCTGCGTCAATGTTTATTTTTTGGGTAGGTTCACTGCACAATTTCATTGATGATTTTATCCACAAACAACAAAGAGAAACACTTCTCTGGGATGTCGGCTTGGGCAGCTTCTTGGGAGAAGCCAGGCCGGATACCCTGTAATATATTACTTGCAGGAGTACGTAATGCTCCTGCATTTGGCCTAATGCTCAACATAAAGCCTTTTCTAGATGGTGGTTGTGTTAAAGCGTACAACAAGCCCATCACGGTCTGTTTGAGGTACAGTGCGTCGTTATTGTCCACGGGGAGCTGCATGGGCAACAGCAGGTCGAGCAGCAGGGCAAGCAATAGGAGCAGTAACAGGTGCAGTAGAAGGGCCTACCACAGGCAAGGCAGGGCTAACACACACTGCTTTCTTTTTCTTTCTTGGAGGTGCGTCCCCCAAGTCAATATTGTCACTGATGTCACTAGGTTCTTACACATATTCAGCATCAGTGTCACTGTCATATAATTCTTCAAAGTCTAAATTGTCCACTTCATCACCAGAACTCACACATAAAATAGCTTCTATTTCACTGTCTGTAGTTGATTTCTTACTCAAAGCCATTTTGAATAAACCTGTAATCTGAAAGGGCAAAATATATATGTAAGTAACACACAATCACTTCTTCTTTTAGGTACCTTGTCCCTTCAGGACGTAGGCGATCATGACCTTCCACGTTTCCCTATCCCTGGTGGCTCTTAGCACGCTTTCTCTTGTAACGACTCTCAGCCCCCATTCTGTCGTTCACCTGCTCAGGCCCTTTAAATGTTATCCGTTGCTTTCCTCTGACTCATTTCCCCTATATCTGTCCTGTTAGTATCAGGTTCTCCAAACCTTCCTTCCTCATTGCATGTTCCTGGAACTTCATTTGTCTCTTCCTGACGCGAGATAGGGAGATGTGGAAGGCCATGATCGCCTACGTCCTGAAAGGACAAGGCACATAGAAGAATAATATACATACCAACTGTTTATAAGAAATTATAATGTGGGTATAAAACGGGGATCAATCCTATATTATAATCAATATATAAACTGATCCCTCATTTTGTGGCCATCCTAGTTTCTATACATTTATATTTTAGATTTATGGGCTTGAGCCAATGGATGACAGAACGGGGGTTGCGTGGTGTAACAGGAGAAAGCGTGCTATGAGCCACCAGGGATAGGGAGACGTGGAGGGCCATGATTTTTTTTAATCGTATCACCCCGAGCAAGGCGGTAATGCCACTGATATGCAGGGGGCTATATAAGAGTAAAAAAAGATTAATTAGAAGAGAGTGAAAAGGAAGACGAACCAGTTAGAAAGGAGCAATAGAAGGATGAGAATACAGGTGTGATGACAGTTTCAAAGCTGGAGAGAAAGGAATGGATATACGGGGTGGGGAAAGAACTAACGTCAAGTGGTTAATAGATGACTATTGACCTTGCATTTAAATTCCTGGAGGTTGTAGCCGTCAGGAAAGCAAGAATATGGGAGCGAGTTCCACAGGCGGGAATTGCGAGAGAAGAAGCTGCAGGAGTAGAATTGTCGTCTGCATTTGGCTAACCTAACTGTGAAATGGTAGGACCCAGTTGCCAACCTGGTTGCACGAGCAAACACCTGTTGAGGAGGCACCAGTGACTTAAGTTCGTTCGAGCAGAAACCATGAAAGTACTTATAGAACAGACAAAGGGAGGCCACATTTCGTCGGTGGGGAAGTGGCTGTAGTCGAGCCGCCAAGTCAGTACCTATCACATTCCTGATTCTCCTTTGGAGCCTGTCGAGAACACTGAGATGAACGGTAGGGGCGCCTGACCATATACGGGTTTCTTACTGATGCGGGAGTAAATTGTGGCCTCATCTGCGTAGATGCCTACTTGGCACTTGATCTCATCTGGGAGGTTATTGATGAAAATAAGGAAGAGAGTCGGACCCAGGATAGAGCCCTGTGGGACACCAGCATTTGTGCTGTAGGATGAAGAGGCATGCCCATTCAAAACGACCTTCATTTTGCGGTTATTTAAAAAAGATTAGATTAGATCAAGCAAGCGTCCGGTAATACCGTAACCCCGCAGCTTGCATAGAAGGCCATAGTACCAAACTCTGTCAAAAGCCTTGGAGATGTCCAGAGCAACAGCACGAGCCTCGCCTGACTCATTAAGGGCCTTGAGCATGTACTCCGTAACGGTTGTTAGCATGTCGGCCGTGGACCTGGTTAAACGGAAGCCATACTGCCTGTCAGAGTAGAGTTTGTGAACACTTTCCCGAAAATTGGTAGAAGACTGATAGGGCGATAATTGGATGGGTCCGAGAGTTCACCACAGTTCTTAAATACAGGAACGACTGAAGAGAACTTCCAGCATGCAGGAAAACAGACAGCAGAAAGGCAGTAGTTATACAGTTTAGAGAGGACAGGGGAGAGTTCAGGGGCACACCTCTTAAGGACTATCACTGGGATTCCATCACCACCGCTTGCCTTATGGGGTCAAGTTTTGAAATTACTCGGGATACTACTGTCGGGGTAATATATACGTCGTACAGTTTGGCCTCAGTTCTAATAGGGAAGTCGGGTGAGGGTACTCCAGATGAGTCAAATGTTGAGTTGGATGATAATCTGCGAGCAAAGCACTCAGCTTTGTCCGCAGATGACGTGAGAACCTCAAATGTATTGATTAAAGGAGGTATTGAGGATTTGCTATTGTTCAGCACCCGTTTGCATAACCGCCAATTGTCCTTGGAGCCGAACTTGCAGTAAGCTATGCGCTGTCGCATTCTCTCAGCAAACAACTGCTTGACGTCATTCAGGATTCTCTTGTACTCATTACGAGCAGACGTGAATAGGCGCCTATTGTGATCAGATGACTCTCTCCGGAATAGTCGGAAGTAATGTTTCCTGTCGGCAATGGCGGCCGAACAGACAGGAGAGAACCACGGAGAGGAGTGAGGTTTTAGACAATACTTCCTGGTAGGTATGAAGACATCAATGCCAGATTTAACCCATGACGAAACCTCAGAGGCACAGTCATCAACTGGGAGATCGAACACTTTTCCCCAAGGGACGTCGCAGAGGAAATCGCGAAAGGCGTCCCAGTCAGCTTTTTGGTAGCAGTAGGTGGTCCTATATGTAGGGGGCTCCTGTGGCGAGTGCGAGTGGAAAGAAATATTGAGAGAGACAACAGCATGGTCGGAGTTGCCGAGAGCGCAAAGCTGCGAGACTTGACAGGCGTCAGGTGCAGAGGTAAAGCATATATCTATTAGCGAGGAGTGTCCAGAGGGAGTGCTTGGAAAGCGAGTGGGGAAGTCCACTACTTGCGTAAGGGATTTGGAAATATCAAAGTTCATGGCGTGGATGGCCGCTGGATCAGTAATAGAGTCTTTAAGCCACTCAGAGTGATGGGCGTTAAGATTTCCGATTGTCTACGTCCTGAAAGGACATGGCACATAGAAGAGAAAAGAAGAGGCTGAGGCAATAATTGTGGTGATGGTGGAGCGGATGGAATGAATCTTATAAAGATCTCGAGGAGGATTCTTTGTGGATCAGCTCAAAATGAAGATCATAATAGATTGAAATCGTTTGTTATAGGCAGATTTCTGCAGAAGGTGGATGAAAGTCGCGAGTTTGGTTCGTGTGAACGGAGCAAGACTTAATTTTCTTTTTTCATTCCTTTTTGAGGTAACAGGGCGTTTTTCTTTTAACGGTCCCATCCCCTGGTTATGCTAGACTCATTTTGTTTACCTAGTTCATGTGACTAGTTATCGTTCCCGGCCTGATCGAGTCATTTTCGTTTTGCTATGATCCATAATGTGCATTGTGGTGCAGTGGATATTGACTCGGAAAGACAAATCGGGGAACCGTGTTCGAATTCCAGTTGCAATCACTTACGCACAAATACACTTGGGAAAGATATTAATCCGTCTCTTCCCTCCAGTTATGGATTAAATATAGGACAATAAGGCGATCATGTCTCGAAAAAGACATGACTGACTGAGCAGAAGATTTTCTATCCTGCTCTTTAACCTATAACCGAAGGGAGAAGAGACGGATTGTATTAATAAGTAGTAATTTATTGGGGGATCAGTCTATTACTTAATAACAAAAGAAAACTAATCCCCCACTTTTTGCCTAGTAAAAGCTTTACTTATGTTTCAAACTATTATCTTCAGTCAGTCAGTTAAGTGCCATGCGAGATACACGCTTTGGGCGATCATGTCTCGAAAGAGACATAACTGACTGGGCAGAAGATTTTCTATCCTGCTCTTTAACCTATAACCGAAGGGAGAAGAGACGGATTGTATTAATAAGTAGTAATTTCTTGGGGGATCAGTTTATTACTTAATAACAAAAGAAAACTAATCCCCCACTTTTTGCCTAGTAAAAGCTTTACTTATGTTTCAAACTATTATCTTCAGTCAGTCAGTTAAGTGCCATGCGAGATACACGCTTTGGGCGATCATGTCTCGAAAGAGACATAACTGACTGGGTAGAAGATTTTCTATCCTGCTTTTTAAACTATAGCTGAAGGGAGAAGAGACGGATTGTATTAATAGGTCGTAATTAATGGGGGGTCAGTTTATCACTTAATAACAATAGAAAACTGATCCCCCACTTTTTGCACCAGTAGAAGCTTTAGTTATGCTTCCAAATATTATCGTCATTCAGTCAGTTAAATGCCATACGTGATATATGACTGACTGGGCAGAAGATTATTCTGTCAGCCAAGGCTATAAACCCAATCTATTCTATTATTTAACCCATAACTGGAGGGAAGCGACGGATTAATACATTTCCCAAGGGTATTAGTGAGTAAGTGAATGCAAGGAATTTAACTAGAATTCGAACTCGGTACTCCGATCTCTTGTTCCGAGTCGATATCCACTGCCCCACAACGCCCATCCTAGAATAGACTAGACCCAAAATTGAAGATCTCAGCTTTGCTGATAAACAATGCCGACATTGACATATAAAAATATTTAATATCGTTATTATTACTCTCTTCTCTTCAGTGACAAGTGGTGGAATCGAGGTTTAATTGCCGGTAGGCACACGCACGAGTTGACGACTCAACTGCTGTCTGTAAAACTCAACTCTCAAACTGACTCTCTGTTACAGTTGACGTTACTTAAATTGACGCCTGGTATTTCCGCTAAACTCTGTACCATCCCTTTTTGACCTTTTTGACTCTGGCTCGCCAAAACCACATCCACCAGCCCAACATCTGTGTTTCGTAATCAGCGACTGTTCACTGCAAAATAGGCTTCTTGACAAGATTCTATCGTTTTGGCTGGCAAATCATGAACGACCCCCCGGCATTATTCCACACCTACCAAGATATTATACAAAACCAATATAAGCAACACGGAGATATATATGTATTAAATGTTTTATTTGAAGGACTAATTTGAAAATAGCATTTAATTAAAAACCCATCGTATAAATACTCCATTCAACTTTTAACCTTGTGCCAAAATTGTCTGAAAATCCAATAAATCAACATTCCAATAAGTATTAAAATAAACAGAAACAGCAAAGAGGGCATTGCTTATTTAACGATCGAAGAATAACGATCTGAATAGGAAGGTAAAAGATGATGAAGAAAAAATCATTTCGAAAATTAATATTCCAAATAAAAATAATTTTTTAGGATTTCAGTTCCAGAATTAGGTCTCCTTTCGGATAGCAGAAGCCACAGTGACCGCCGCAGGTAACACGGATCTCTTCATTAGAGGGAGAGCGATAAACAGAGAAAATCCCCGGCTTGTGACCACTGGTAATCCATGTCACCTGGGAGAAGGAAAAATATAACAATATTAATATAATATTTATAATTAAATAGATTAAAGTGCTATAATCAATGCATACACACAAATACACGCACACATTAAGCACACATACACATTAGGCACACATATACATTAGACACACATATACACATTAGACACACATACACATTAGACACACATATACATTAGACACACATACACATTAGACACACATATACATCAGACACACATACACATTAGACACACATACACATTAGACACACATATACATTAGACACACATACACATTAGACACACATATACATTAGACACACATACACATTAGACACACATATACATTAGACACACATACACATTAGACACACATACACATTAGACACACATATACATCAGACACACATACACATTAGACACACATACACATTAGACACACATATACATTAGACACACATACACATTAGACACACATACACATTAGACACACATACACATTAGACACACATACACATTAGACACACATACACATTAGACACACATATACATTAGACACACATATACATCAGACACACATACACATTAGACACACATACACATTAGACACACATATACATTAGACACACATATACATTAGACACACATACACATTAGACACACATATACATTAGACACACATACACATTAGACACACATACACATTAGACACACATACACATTAGACACACATACACATTAGACACACATATACATCAGACACACATACACATTAGACACACATACACATTAGACACACATATACATTAGACACACATATACATTAGACACACATACACATTAGACACACATATACATTAGACACACATACACATTAGACACACATACACATTAGACACACATACACATTAGACACACATATACATTAGACACACATATACATTAGACACACATACACATTAGACACACATATACATTAGACACACATACACATTAGACACACATATACATTAGACACACATATACATTAGGCACACATATACATACACCGCCGACGGTTTTGGGTCGTACTTTCACACCTAAATCAGACTTATGTATGCTAAGAGAATTTTGACATAAGTACGATCAGTCTCTGGTGCTTGTCTGATTTGGGACATGATTCTAGGAGGCCAATAATTACCACGAGTCTTCTTTGATAATGACAACGTGAAAAAATCTGTTGCAATATTTTTCGGCGAGGCCCCCACATCTCCTATATACAGCTCTAAAACTTAATTTTTTTTTATATTGGTGGTCAGTTTTCTGATGACGCCATAAGAAGTGAAATGGTTCTAGGCTCAATGGTATAGTCAGTCGGTGTCCTCACCACGGTCATGTTTAATGCAGAATAGCAACCCTAATCTAGCTGATAATGTATATCTGGTTGGATAGCGTGAATTCCAGGGGTCATATTTCAGAGTCTTTCAGGGCGAAGATCTCTCGCGAACCCACTGCCTCGGGGTAAATGTATGTTGTGTACATGTGTACGGCTTATATATTTTCTAAAATCTTGAAAAAAATACTTATCTATGGCGAAACAAAAAATCCCGTTCTTTGCAAATCGATCTTCAGAATTCCTTTTCGTGAATTGCATTTATAAATAAAATTATGAACTTTATTTATTCTTGTTATCTCCCGGCTTCTATATTTTTAAAAATCTGGGAAGGATTACTTACCGATGGTGAAACAACAAATCCTGTTCCTTGCAAGTCGATTTGGGCAATTTCTTTTCATGGATTGCATTTATAAATAAAATTACGAACTTTATTTATTCTTGTTATCCCCCGGCTTCTATATTTTTAAAAATCTGGGAAGGATTACTTACCGATGGTGAAACAACAAATCCTGTTCCTTGCAAGTCGATTTGGGCAATTTCTTTTCATGGATTGCATTTATAAATAAAATTACGAACTTTATTTATTCTTGTTATCCCCCGGCTTCTATATTTTTAAAAATCTGGGAAGGATTACTTACCGATGGTGAAACAACAAATCCTGTTCCTTGCAAGTCGATTTGGGCAATTTCTTTTCATGGATTGCATTTATAAATAAAATTACGAACTTTATTTATTCTTGTTATCCCCCGGCTTCTATATTTTTAAAAATCTGGGAAGGATTACTTTCCGATGGTGAAACAACAAATCCTGTTCCTTGCAAGTCGATTTGGGCAATTTCTTTTCATGGATTGCATTTATAAATAAAATTATGAACTTTATTTATTCTTGTTATCTCCCGGCTTCTATATTTTTAAAAATCTGGGAAGGATTACTTACCGATGGTGAAACAACAAATCCTGTTCCTTGCAAGTCGATTTGGGCAATTTCTTTTCATGGATTGCATTTATAAATAAAATTACGAACTTTATTTATTCTTGTTATCCCCCGGCTTCTATATTTTTAAAAATCTGGAAAAGATTACTTACCGATGGTGAAACAACAAATCCTGTTCCTTGCAAGTCGATTTGGGCAATTTCTTTTCATGGATTGCATTTATACATAAAATTACGAACTTTATTTATTCTTGTTATCTCCCGGCTTCTATATTTTTAAAAATCTGGGAAGGATTACTTACCGATGGTGAAACAACAAATCCTGTTCCTTGCAAGTCGATTTGGGCAATTTCTTTTCATGGATTGCATTTATAAATAAAATTACGAACTTTATTTATTCTTGTTATCCCCCGGCTTCTATATTTTTAAAAATCTGGGAAGGATTACTTTCCGATGGTGAAACAACAAATCCTGTTCCTTGCAAGTCGATTTGGGCAATTTCTTTTCATGGATTGCATTTATAAATAAAATTACGAATTTATTTATTCTTGTTATCTCCCGGCTTCTATATTTTTAAAAATCTGGGAAAGATTACTTACCGATGGTGAAACAACAAATCCTGTTCCTTGCAAGTCGATTTGGGCAATTTCTTTTCATGGATTGCATTTATAAATAAAATTACGAACTTTATTTATTCTTGTTATCCCCCGGCTTCTATATTTTTAAAAATCTGGGAAGGATTACTTTCCGATGGTGAAACAACAAATCCTGTTCCTTGCAAGTCGATTTGGGCAATTTCTTTTCATGGATTACATTTATAAATAAAATTACGAACTTTATTTATTCTTGTTATCTCCCGGCTTCTATATTTTTAAAAATCTGGGAAGGATTACTTTCCGATGGTGAAACAACAAATCCTGTTCCTTGCAAGTCGATTTGGGCAATTTCTTTTCATGGATTGCATTTATAAATAAAATTACGAACTTTATTTATTCTTGTTATCTCCCCACTTCTATATTTTTAAAAATCTGGGAAGGATTACTTACCGATGGTGAAACAACAAATCCTGTTCCTTGCAAGTCGATTTGGGCAATTTTTTTCATGGATTGCATTTTTTTTTTTTTTTTTTTTTTTTTTTTTAATCATCTCACCCCAAGCAAGGCATCCACTGCCACTATTGCGCATGGGGCTACATAGGGGAAGGTAAAGAGAAGGAGTGGATAGACATAGGGAATGTCAGGAGAAAGGTGATAGATGAGTAAGGATAGCGAGGATGAGTGTCGGGCAGATGGGAAGAGTGTTTGATAGAATGGGAGCAGGTTAGTGTGTTAGGAGGTGTCTATTGACCTTACATTTAAACTCCTGGAGATTGTAGCCGTCGGGGAAGCAATCTTTTGGAAGAGAATTCCACAGTCGGGAAGTGCGAGGAAAGAAACTGTTGGAGTAGAAGTTACGGCTGCATTTTATCGATTTCACTGTAAAAGGGTGGGATCTAGTTGCTAATCTAGTATCTCGTGCAAATTCGTATTTAGGGGGCACCAGTGATCTAAGTTCATCGGAGCAGAAGCCGTGAAAGTATTTATAGAAGAGACACAGCGAAGCCACGTCTCGCCGGTGGGAGAGAGACTGCAGGCGGTCTGCCAAGTCGGTATCTATCACATTACAGACCCTCCTCTGAACCTTTTCGAGAAGCCCGAGGAGAACAGCAGGGGCACCCGACCAGATATGGCAGCAGTATTCAATGCACGGGCGGATGGTAGATTTGTAAATGTGCAGGATAGATTTAGACGGAAAAAACTTCCGGGCCCTACACAGAGAACCGACTTTCATAGCAGCGGATTTAGCAATGGATTCGATATAGTCATTCCATTTGAGGTCCGCTGAAAGTGTGAGACCAAGGAGGCGTAGTGTTTTACTCTCTGGGAGGCAAGCCTGGTCCATGCTAATGGGAGGTAGGTGAGATTGTCGATGATGGTTAATTGACAGTAGCTTCGTTTTAGAAGCATTAAAATTTACTAGCCACTTCTTACCCCAGTCCAATATGGATTGGAGGTCTTTTTCAATCTCGGCTGCAAGTTTAGCTTTGACGCCTACACCAGATTTTTGTTGGAGGCGAGAGTAAACTGTGGTGTCATCGGCGTACAAACCTATTTGGGTTCTTATGGAATCAGGGAGATCATTAATATATATCAGGAAGAGTGTAGGACCTAAGATGGAGCCTTGGGGGACACCTGCGTTTGTATGGTAGTCCTGAGAGGCATGTCCGTTTAATACCACTTTCATTGTGCGGTTAGAGAGGAATGACTGGATTAGTTCAAACAAATGTCCAGTTATACCATAGCTCCGCAGTTTACATAGAAGGCCAGCATGCCAAACTCTGTCGAACGCCTTAGATATATCCAATGCTACGGTTCGAGCTTCGCCATTCCTGTCGAGTGCCTGGTATATGTACTCGGTGATGGTCGTTAGCATATCAGCAGTAGACCTGGTGAAGCGGAAAACATATTGCTTGTCCGAGAGGAGCCTGTGTGCTGTGAGATGCTGAACCACCTCGGCGTTGATAATGGAAATTATCCATTAACCACCTCGGCGTTGATAATTTATAAATAAAATTACGAACTTTATTTATTCTTGTTATCTCCCGGCTTCTATATTTTTAAAAATCTGGGAAAGATTACTTACCGATGGTGAAACAACAAATCCTGTTCCTTGCAAGTCGATTTGGGCAATTTCTTTTCATGGATTGCATTTATAAATAAAATTACGAATTTATTTATTCTTGTTACCTCCCGGCTTCTATATTTTTAAAAATCTGGGAAGGATTACTTACCGATGGTGAAACAACAAATCCTGTTCCTTGCAAGTCGATTTGGGCAATTTCTTTTCATGGATTGCATTTATAAATAAAATTACGAACTTTATTTATTCTTGTTATCTCCCGGCTTCTATATTTTTAAAAATCTGGGAAGGATTACTTACCGATGGTGAAACAACAAATCCTGTTCCTTGCAAGTCGATTTGGGCAATTTCTTTTCATGGATTGCATTTATAAATAAAATTACGAACTTTATTTATTCTTGTTATCCCCCGGCTTCTATATTTTTAAAAATCTGGGAAGGATTACTTTCCGATGGTGAAACAACAAATCCTGTTCCTTGCAAGTCGATTTGGGCAATTTCTTTTCATGGATTGCATTTATAAATAAAATTATGAACTTTATTTATTCTTGTTATCTCCCTGGCTTATATTTTTAAAAATCTGGGAAGGATTAATTACCGATGGTGAAACAACAAATCCTGTTCCTTGCAAGTCGATTTGGGCAATTTCTTTTCATGGATTGCATTTATAAATAAAATTACGAACTTTATTTATTCTTGTTATCCCCCGGCTTCTATATTTTTAAAAATCTGGGAAGGATTACTTTCCGATGGTGAAACAACAAATCCTGTTCCTTGCAAGTCGATTTGGGCAATTTCTTTTCATGGATTGCATTTATAAATAAAATTACGAACTTTATTTATTCTTGTTATCCCCCGGCTTCTATATTTTTAAAAATCTGGGAAGGATTACTTACCGATGGTGAAACAACAAATCCTGTTCCTTGCAAGTCGATTTGGGCAATTTCTTTTCATGGATTGCATTTATAAATAAAATTACGAACTTTATTTATTCTTGTTATCTCCCGGCTTCTATATTTTTAAAAATCTGGGAAGGATTACTTACCGATGGTGAAACAACAAATCCTGTTCCTTGCAAGTCGATTTGGGCAATTTCTTTTCATGGATTGCATTTATAAATAAAATTACGAACGTTATTTATTCTTGTTATCCCCCGGCTTCTATATTTTTAAAAATCTGGGAAGGATTACTTTCCGATGGTGAAACAACAAATCCTGTTCCTTGCAAGTCGATTTGGGCAATTTCTTTTCATGGATTGCATTTATAAATAAAATTATGAACTTTATTTATTCTTGTTATCTCCCGGCTTCTATATTTTTAAAAATCTGGGAAGGATTACTTACCGATGGTGAAACAACAAATCCTGTTCCTTGCAAGTCGATTTGGGCAATTTCTTTTCATGGATTGCATTTATAAATAAAATTACGAACTTTATTTATTCTTGTTATCCCCCGGCTTCTATATTTTTAAAAATCTGGGAAGGATTACTTTCCGATGGTGAAACAACAAATCCTGTTCCTTGCAAGTCGATTTGGGCAATTTCTTTTCATGGATTGCATTTATAAATAAAATTACGAACTTTATTTATTCTTGTTATCCCCCGGCTTCTATATTTTTAAAAATCTGGGAAAGATTACTTACCGATGGTGAAACAACAAATCCTGTTCCTTGCAAGTCGATTTGGGCAATTTCTTTTCATGGATTGCATTTATACATAAAATTACGAACTTTATTTATTCTTGTTATCTCCCGGCTTCTATATTTTTAAAAATCTGGGAAGGATTACTTACCGATGGTGAAACAACAAATCCTGTTCCTTGCAAGTCGATTTGGGCAATTTCTTTTCATGGATTGCATTTATAAATAAAATTACGAACTTTATTTATTCTTGTTATCCCCCGGCTTCTATATTTTTAAAAATCTGGGAAGGATTACTTTCCGATGGTGAAACAACAAATCCTGTTCCTTGCAAGTCGATTTGGGCAATTTCTTTTCATGGATTGCATTTATAAATAAAATTACGAATTTATTTATTCTTGTTATCTCCCGGCTTCTATATTTTTAAAAATCTGGGAAAGATTACTTACCGATGGTGAAACAACAAATCCTGTTCCTTGCAAGTCGATTTGGGCAATTTCTTTTCATGGATTGCATTTATAAATAAAATTACGAACTTTATTTATTCTTGTTATCCCCCGGCTTCTATATTTTTAAAAATCTGGGAAGGATTACTTTCCGATGGTGAAACAACAAATCCTGTTCCTTGCAAGTCGATTTGGGCAATTTCTTTTCATGGATTACATTTATAAATAAAATTACGAACTTTATTTATTCTTGTTATCTCCCCACTTCTATATTTTTAAAAATCTGGGAAGGATTACTTACCGATGGTGAAACAACAAATCCTGTTCCTTGCAAGTCGATTTGGGCAATTTTTTTCATGGATTGCATTTTTTTTTTTTTTTTTTTTTTTTTTTTAATCATCTCACCCCAAGCAAGGCATCCACTGCCACTATTGCGCATGGGGCTACATAGGGGAAGGTAAAGAGAAGGAGTGGATAGACATAGGGAATGTCAGGAGAAAGGTGATAGATGAGTAAGGATAGCGAGGATGAGTGTCGGGCAGATGGGAAGAGTGTTTGATAGAATGGGAGCAGGTTAGTGTGTTAGGAGGTGTCTATTGACCTTACATTTAAACTCCTGGAGATTGTAGCCGTCGGGGAAGCAATCTTTTGGAAGAGAATTCCACAGTCGGGAAGTGCGAGGAAAGAAACTGTTGGAGTAGAAGTTACGGCTGCATTTTATCGATTTCACTGTAAAAGGGTGGGATCTAGTTGCTAATCTAGTATCTCGTGCAAATTCGTATTTAGGGGGCACCAGTGATCTAAGTTCATCGGAGCAGAAGCCGTGAAAGTATTTATAGAAGAGACACAGCGAAGCCACGTCTCGCCGGTGGGAGAGAGACTGCAGGCGGTCTGCCAAGTCGGTATCTATCACATTACAGACCCTCCTCTGAACCTTTTCGAGAAGCCCGAGGAGAACAGCAGGGGCACCCGACCAGATATGGCAGCAGTATTCAATGCACGGGCGGATGGTAGATTTGTAAATGTGCAGGATAGATTTAGACGGAAAAAACTTCCGGGCCCTACACAGAGAACCGACTTTCATAGCAGCGGATTTAGCAATGGATTCGATATAGTCATTCCATTTGAGGTCCGCTGAAAGTGTGAGACCAAGGAGGCGTAGTGTTTTACTCTCTGGGAGGCAAGCCTGGTCCATGCTAATGGGAGGTAGGTGAGATTGTCGATGATGGTTAATTGACAGTAGCTTCGTTTTAGAAGCATTAAAATTTACTAGCCACTTCTTACCCCAGTCCAATATGGATTGGAGGTCTTTTTCAATCTCGGCTGCAAGTTTAGCTTTGACGCCTACACCAGATTTTTGTTGGAGGCGAGAGTAAACTGTGGTGTCATCGGCGTACAAACCTATTTGGGTTCTTATGGAATCAGGGAGATCATTAATATATATCAGGAAGAGTGTAGGACCTAAGATGGAGCCTTGGGGGACACCTGCGTTTGTATGGTAGTCCTGAGAGTCATGTCCGTTTAATACCACTTTCATTGTGCGGTTAGAGAGGAATGACTGGATTAGTTCAAACAAATGTCCAGTTATACCATAGCTCCGCAGTTTACATAGAAGGCCAGCATGCCAAACTCTGTCGAACGCCTTAGATATATCCAATGCTACGGTTCGAGCTTCGCCATTCCTGTCGAGTGCCTGGTATATGTACTCGGTGATGGTCGTTAGCATATCAGCAGTAGACCTGGTGAAGCGGAAAACATATTGCTTGTCCGAGAGGAGCCTGTGTGCTGTGAGATGCTGAACCACCTCGGCGTTGATAATGGAAATTATCCATTAACCACCTCGGCGTTGATAATTTATAAATAAAATTACGAACTTTATTTATTCTTGTTATCTCCAGCTTCTATATTTTTAAAAATCTGGGAAGGATTACTTACCGATGGTGAAACAACAAATCCTGTTCCTTGCAATCGATTTGGGCAATTTCTTTTCATGGATTGCATTTATAAATAAAATTACGAACTTTATTTATTCTTGTTATCCCCGGCTTCTATATTTTTAAAAATCTGGGAAGGATTATACCGATGGTGAAACAACAAATCCTGTTCCTTGCAAGTCGATTTGGGCAATTTCTTTTCATGGATTGCATTTATAAATAAAATTACGAACTTTATTTATTCTTGTTATCCCAAAAGCTTCTATATTTTTAAAAATCTGGGAAGGATTACTTTCCGATGGTGAAACAACAAATCCTGTTCCTTGCAAGTCGATTTGGGCAATTTCTTTTCCATGGATTGCATTTATAAATAAAATTACGAACTTTATTTATTCTTGTTATCCCCCCGGCTTCTATATTTTTAAAAATCTGGGAAGGATTACTTACCGATGGTGAAACAACAAATCCTGTTCCTTGCAAGTCGATTTGGGCAATTTCTTTTCATGGATTGCATTTATAAATAAAATTACGAACTGTTATTCTTGTTATCCCCGGCTTCTATATTTTTAAAAATCTGGGAAGGATTACTTTCCGATGGTGAAACAACAAATCCTGTTCCTTGCAAGTCGATTTGAGCAATTTCTTTTCATGGATTGCATTTATAAATAAAATTACGAACTTTATTTATTCTTGTTATCTCAGCTTCTATATTTTTAAAAATCTGGGAAGGATTACTTACCGATGGTGAAACAACAAATCCTGTTCCTTGCAAGTCGATTTGGGCAATTTCTTTTCATGGATTGCATTTATAAATAAAATTACGAACTTTATTTATTCTTGTTATCTCCAGCTTCTATATTTTTAAAAATCTGGGAAGGATTACTTTCCGATGGTGAAGCAACAAATCCTGTTCCTTGCAAGTCGATTTGGGCAATTTCTTTTCATGGATTGCATTTATAAATAAAATTACGAACTTTATTTATTCTTGTTATCTCCCGGCTTCTATATTTTAAATCTGGGAAGGATTACTTACCGATGGTGAAACAACAAATCTGTTCCTTGCAAGTCGATTTGGGCAATTTCTTTTCATGGATTGCATTTATAAATAAAATTACGAACTTTATTTATTCTTGTTATCCCCCGGCTTCTATATTTTTAAAAATCTGGGAAGGATTACTTACCGATGGTGAAACAACAAAATCTGTTCCTTGCAAGTCGATTTGGGCAATTTCTTTTCATGGATTGCATTTATAAATAAAATTACGAACTTTATTTATTCTTGTTATCCCCGGCTTCTATATTTTTTAAAAATCTGGGAAGGATTACTTACCGATGGTGAAACAACAAATCCTGTTCCTTGCAAGTCGATTTGGGCAATTTCTTTTCATGGATTGCATTTATAAATAAAATTACGAACTTTATTTATTCTTGTTATCTCCCGGCTTCATATTTTTAAAAATCTGGGAAGGGATTACTTTCCGATGGTGAAACAACAAATCTGTTCCTTGCAAGTCGATTTGGGCAATTTCTTTTCATGGATTGCATTTATAAATAAAATTACGAACTTTATTTATTCTTGTTATCTCCAGCTTCTATATTTTTAAAAATCTGGGAAGGATTGCTTACCGATGGTGAAACAACAAATCATGTTCCTTGCAAGTCGATTTGGGCAATTTCTTTTCATGGATTGCATTTATAAATAAAATTACGAACTTTATTTATTCTGTTATCCCCCGGCTTCTATATTTTTAAAAATCTGGGAAGGATTACTTTCCGATGGTGAAACAACAAATCCTGTTCCTTGCAAGTCGATTTGGGCAATTTCTTTTCATGGATTGCATTTAAAAATAAAATTACGAACTTTATTTATTCTTGTTATCTCCCGGCTTTTATATTTTTAAAAATCTGGGAAGGATTACTTTCCGATGGTGAAACAACAACCGTTCCTTGCAAGTCGATTTGGGCAATTTCTTTTCATATAATGCATTTATAAATAAAATTACGAACTTTATTTATTCTTGTTATCTCCCGGCTTCTATATTTTTAAAAATCTGGGAAGGATTACTTTCCGATGGTGAAACAACAAATCCTGTTCCTTGCAAGTCGATTTGGGCAATTTCTTTTCATGGATTGCATTTATAAATAAAATTACGAACTTTATTTATTCTTGTTATCCCCCGGCTTCTATATTTTTAAAAATCTGGGAAGGATTACTTTCCGATGGTGAAACAACAAATCCTGTTCCTTGCAAGTCGATTTGGGCAATTTCTTTTCATGGATTGCATTTATAAATAAAATTACGAACTTCATTTATTCTTGTTATCTCCCGGCTTCTATATTTTTAAAAAAATCTGGGAAGGATTACTTTCCGATGGTGAAACAACAAACTTGTTCCTTGCAAGTCGATTTGGGCAATTTCTTTTCACAGATTGCATTTATAAATAAAATTACGAACTTTATTTATTCTTGTTATCTCCCGGCTTCTATATTTTTAAAAATCTGGGAAGATTACTTTCCGATGGTGAAACAACAAATCCTGTTCCTTGCAAGTCGATTTGGGCAATTTCTTTTCATGGATTGCATTTATAAATAAAATTACGAACTTTATTTATTCTTGTTATCTCCCGGCTTCTATATTTTTAAAAATCTGGAAGGATTACTTACCGATGGTGAAACAACAAATCCTGTTCCTTGCAAGTCGATTTGGGCAATTTCTTTTCATGGATTGCATTTATAAATAAAATTACGAACTTTATTTATTCTTGTTATCCCCCGGCTTCTATATTTTTTAAAAATCTGGAAGTCGATTACTTTCCGATGGTGAAACAACAAATCCTGTTCCTTGCAAGTCGATTTGGGCAATTTCTTTTCATGGATTGCATTTATAAATAAAATTACGAACTTTATTTATTCTTGTTATCTCCCGGCTTCTATATTTTTAAAAATCTGGGAAGGATTACTTACCGATGGTGAAACAACAAATCCTGTTCCTTGCAAGTCGATTTGGGCAATTTCTTTTCATGGATTGCATATATAAATAAAATTACGAACTTTATTTATTCTTGTTATCTCTTTATTTCTATATTTTTAAAAATCTGGGAAGGATTACTAATGATGGTGAAAAAACAAATCCTGTTCCTTGCAAGTTGATTTGGGCAATTTCTTTTCATGGATTGCATTTATAAATAAAATTACGAACTTTATTTATTCTTGTTATCTCCCGGCTTCTATATTTTTAAAAATCTGGGAAGGATTACTTTCCGATGGTGAAACAACAAATCCTGTTCCTTGCAAGTCGATTTGGGCAATTTCTTTTCATGGATTGCATTTATAAATAAAATTACGAACTTTATTTATTCTTGCTATCTCCCGGCTTCTATATTTTTAAAAATGTGGGAAGGATTACTTACCGATGGTGAAACAACAAATCCTGTTCCTTGCAAGTTGATTTGGGCAATTTCTTTTCATGGATTGCATTTATAAATAAAATTACGAACTTTATTTATTCTTGTTATCTCCCGGCTTCTATATTTTTAAAAATCTGGGAAGGATTACTTACCGATGGTGAAACAACAAATCCTGTTCCTTGCAAGTTGATTTGGGCAATTTCTTTTCATGGATTGCATTTATAAATAAAATTACGAACTTTATTTATTCTTGTTATCTCCCGGCTTCTATATTTTTAAAAATTTGGGAAGGATTACTTTCCGATGGTGAAACAACAAATCCTGTTCCTTGCAAGTCGATTTGGGCAATTTCTTTTCATGGATTGCATTTATAAATAAAATTACGAACTTTATTTATTCTTGTTATCTCCCGGCTTCTATATTTTTAAAAATCTGGGAAGGATTACTTACCGATGGTGAAACAACAAATCCTGTTCCTTGCAAGTCGATTTGGGCAATTTCTTTTCATGGATTGCATTTATAAATAAAATTACGAACTTTATTTATTCTTGTTATCTCCCGGCTTCTATATTTTGAAAAATCTGGGAAGGATTACTTTCCGATGGTGAAACAACAAATCCTGTTCCTTGCAAGTCGATTTGGGCAATTTCTTTTCATGGATTGCATTTATAAATAAAATTACGAACTTTATTTATTCTTGTTATCTCCCGGCTTCTATATTTTTAAAAATCTGGGAAGGATTACTTTCCGATGGTGAAACAACAAATCCTGTTCCTTGCAAGTCGATTTGGGCAATTTCTTTTCATGGATTGCATTTATAAATAAAATTACGAACTTTATTTATTCTTGTTATCTCCCGGCTTCTATATTTTTAAAAATCTGGGAAGGATTACTTTCCGATGGTGAAACAACAAATCCTGTACCTTGCAAGTCGATTTGGGCAATTTCTTTTCATGGATTGCATTTATAAATAAAATTACGAACTTTATTTATTCTTGTTATCCCCCGGCTTCTATATTTTTAAAAATCTGGGAAGGATTACTTTCCGATGGTGAAACAACAAATCCTGTTCCTTGCAAGTCGATTTGGGCAATTTCTTTTCATGGATTGCATTTATAAATAAAATTACGAACTTTATTTATTCTTGTTATCTCCCGGCTTCTATATTTTTAAAAATCTGGGAAGGATTACTTTCCGATGGTGAAACAACAAATCCTGTTCCTTGCAAGTCGAT
The DNA here is from genome assembly GCA_037127315.1 of Ascarosepion bandense. NCBI lineage: Eukaryota > Metazoa > Mollusca > Cephalopoda > Sepiida > Sepiidae > Ascarosepion > Ascarosepion bandense. The sequence continues at coordinate 1,164,391 of JBBBDQ010002250.1, read as the reverse complement.
TTGGGCAATTTCTTTTCATGGATTGCATTTATAAATAAAATTACGAACTTTATTTATTCTTGTTATCTCCCGGCTTCTATATTTTTAAAAATCTGGGAAGGATTACTTTCCGATGGTGAAACAACAAATCCTGTTCCTTGCAAGTCGATTTGGGCAATTTCTTTTCATGGATTGCATTTATAAATAAAATTACGAACTTTATTTATTCTTGTTATCTCCCGGCTTCTATATTTTTAAAAATCTGGGAAGGATTACTTACCGATGGTGAAACAACAAATCCTGTTCCTTGCAAGTTGATTTGGGCAATTTCTTTTCATGGATTGCATTTATAAATAAAATTACGAACTTTATTTATTCTTTTTATCTCACGGCTTCTATATTTTTAAAAATCTGGGAAGGATTACTTACCGATGGTGAAACAACAAATCCTGTTCCTTGCAAGTTGATTTGGGCAATTTCTTTTCGTGAAATGCATTCATAATAAAATTATTAACTTTATTTATTCATGTTATCTCACGGCTTCTATATTTTTAAAAATCTGGGAAGGATTACTTACCGATGGTGAAACAACAAATCCTGTTCCTTGCAAGTCGATTTGGGCAATTTCTTTTCATGGATTGCATTTATAAATAAAATTACGAACTTTATTTATTCTTGTTATCTCCCGGCTTCTATATTTTTAAAAATCTGGGAAGGATTACTTACCGATGGTGAAACAACAAATCCTGTTCCTTGCAAGTCGATTTAGGCAATTTCTTTTCATGGATTGCATTTATAAATAAAATTACGAACTTTATTTATTCTTGTTATCTCCCGGCTTCTATATTTTTAAAAATCTGGGAAGGATTACTTACCGATGGTGAAACAACAAATCCTGTTCATGCAAGTCGATTTGGGCAATTTCTTTTCATGGATTGCATTTATAAATAAAATTACGAACTTTATTTATTCTTGTTATCTCCAGCTTCTATATTTTTAAAAATCTGGGAAGGATTACTTACCGATGGTGAAACAACAAATCTGTCATTCCTTGCAAGTCGATTTGGGCAAATTTCTTTTCATGGATTGCATTTATAAATAAAATTACGAACTTTATTTATTCTTGTTATCTCCCGGCTTCTATATTTTAAAAATCTGGGAAGGATTACTTACCGATGGTGAAACAACAAATCCTGTTCCTTGCAAGTCGATTTGGGCAATTTCTTTTCATGGATTGCATTTATAAATAAAATTACGAACTTTATTTGTTATCCCCCGCCTTCTATATTTTAAAAATCTGGAAGGATTACTTACCGATGGTGAAACAACCAATCCTGTTCACTTGCAAGTCGATTTGGGCAATTTCTTTTCATGGATTGCATTTATAAATAAAATTACGAACTTTGTTATTCTTGTTATCCCCCGGCTTCTATATTTTTAAAAATCTAGGAAGGATTACTTACCGATGGTGAAACAACAAATCCTGTTCCTTGCAAGTCGATTTGGGCAATTTCTTTTCATGGATTGCATTTATAAATAAAATTACGAACTTTATTTATTCTTGTTATCTCCCGGCTTCTATATTTTTAAAAATCTGGGAAGGATTACTTACCGATGGTAAAACAACAAATCCTGTTCCTTGCAAGTCGATTTGGGCAATTTCTTTTCATGGATTGCATTTATAAATAAAATTACGAACTTTATTTATTCTTGTTATCCCCCGGCTATATTTTTAAAAATCTGGAAGGATTACTTACCGATGGTGAAATAACAAATCCTGTTCCTTGCAAGTCGATTTGGGCAATTTCCTTTCATGGATTGCATTTATAAATAAAATTACGAACTTTATTTATTCTTGTTATCCCCCGGCTTCTATATTTTTAAAAATCTGGGAAGAGTTACTTACCGATGGTGAAACAACAAATCCTGTTCCTTGCAAGTCGATTTGGGCAATTTCTTTTTCATGGATTGCATTTATAAATAAAATTACGAACTTTATTTTTTTCTTGTTATCTCCCCGGCTTCTATATTTTTTAAAAATCTGGGAAGGATTACTTACCGATGGTGAAACAACAAATCTGTTCCTTGCAAGTCGATTTGGGCAATTTCTTTTCATGGATTGCGTTATAAATAAAATTACGAACTTTATTTATTCTTGTTATCCCGGCTTCTATATTTTTAAAAATCTGGGAAGGATTACTTACCGATGGTGAAACAACAAATCCTGTTCCTTGCAAGTCGATTTGGGCAATTTCTTTTCATGGATTGCATTTATAAATAAAATTACGAACTTTATTTATTCTTGTTATCTCCCGGCTTCTATATTTTTAAAAATCTGGGAAGGATTACTTACCGATGGTGAAACAACAAAATCCTGTTCCTTGCAAGTCGATTTGGGCAATTTCTTTTCATGGATTGCATTTATAAATAAAATTACGAACTTTATTTATTCTTGTTATCCCCCGGCTTCTATATTTTTAAAAATCTGGGAAGGATTACTTACCGATGGTGAAACAACAAATCTGTTCCTTGCAAGTCGATTTGGGCAATTTCTTTTCATGGATTGCATTTTATAAATAAAATTACGAACTTTATTTATTCTTGTTATCCCCCGGCTTCTATATTTTAAAAATCTGGGGAAGGATTACTTACCGATGGTGAAACAACAAATCCTGTTCCTTGCAAGTCGATTTGGGCAGAGAATTTCTTTTTCATGGATTGCATTTATAAATAAAATTACGAACTTTATTTATTCTTGTTATCTCCCGGCTTCTATATTTTTAAAAATCTGGGAAGGATTACTTACCGATGGTGAAACAACAAATCCTGTTCCTTGCAAGTCGATTTGGGCAATTTCTTTTCATGGATTGCATTTATAAATAAAATTACGAACTTTATTTATTCTTGTTATCCCCGGCTTCTATATTTTTAAAAATCTGGGAAGGATTACTTACCGATGGTGAAACGCTTAAATCCTGTTCCTTGCAAGTCGATTTGGGCAATTTCTTTTCATGGATTGCATTTATAAATAAAATTACGAACTTTATTTATTCTTGTTATCCCCCGGCTTCTATATTTTAAAAATCTGGGAAGGATTACTTACCGATGGTGAAACAACAAATCCTGTTCCTTGCAAGTCGATTTGGGCAATTTCTTTTTCATGGATTGCATTTATAAATAAAATTACGAACTTTATTTATTCTTGTTATCTCCCGGCTTCTATATTTTAAAAATCTGGGAAGGATTACTTACCGATGGTGAAACAACAAATCCTGTTTCCTTGCAAGTCGATTTGGGCAATTTCTTTTTCATGGATTGCATTTATAAAGTAAAATTACGAACTTTATTTATTCTTGTTATCCCCCGGCTTCTATATTTTTAAAAATCTGGGAAGGATTACTTACCGATGGTGAAACAACAAATCCTGTTCCTTGCAAGTCGATTTGGGCAATTTCTTTTCATGGATTGCATTTATAAATAAAATTACGAACTTTATTTATTCTTGTTATCCTCTAGCTTCTATATTTTTTAAAAATCTGGGAAGGATTACTTACCGATGGTGAAACAACAAATCCCGTTCCTTGCAAGTCGATTTGGGCAATTCCCTTTTCATGGATTGCATTTATAAATAAAATTACGAACTTTATTTATTCTTGTTATCCCCAGCTTCTATATTTTTAAAAATCTGGGAAGGATTACTTACCGATGGTGAAACAACAAATCCTGTTCCTTGCAAGTCGATTTGGGCAATTTCTTTTCATGGATTGCATTTATAAATAAAATTACGAACTTTATTTATTCTTGTTATCTCCCGGCTTCTATATTTTTAAAAATCTGGGAAGGATTACTTACCGATGGTGAAACAACAAATCCTGTTCCTTGCAAGTCGATTTGGGCAATTTCTTTCATGGATTGCATTTATAAATAAAATTACGAACTTTATTTATTCTTGTTATCCCCGGCTTCTATATTTTTAAAAATCTGGGAAGGATTATACCGATGGTAGAACAACAAATCCTGTTCCTTGCAAGTCGATTTGGGCAATTTCTTTTCATGGATTGCATTTATAAATAAAATTACGAACTTTATTATTCTTGTTATCCCCCGGCTTCTATATTTTTAAAAATCTGGGAAGGATTACTTACCGATGGTGGAAACAACAAATCCTGTTCCTTGCAAGTCGATTTGGGCAATTTCCTTTTCATGGATTGCATTTATAAATAAAATTACGAACTTTATTTTTTCTTGTTATCTCCCGGCTTCTATATTTTAAAAATCTGAGAGGATTACTTACCGATGGTGAAACAACAAATCCTTTCCTTGCAAGTCGATTTGGGCAATTTCTTTTCATGGATTGCATTTATAAATAAAATTACGAACTTTATTTATTCTTGTTATCCCCCGGCTTCTATATTTTTAAAAATCTGGGAAGGATTACTTACCGATGGTGAAACAACAAATCTGTTCCTTGCAAGTCGATTTGGGCAATTTCTTTTCATGGATTGCATTTATAAATAAAATTACGAACTTTATTTATTCTTGTTATCCCCGGCTTCTATGTTTTTAAAAATCTGGGAAGGATTACTTACCGATGGTGAAACAACAAATCCTGTTCCTTGCAAGTCGATTTGGGCAATTTCTTTTCGCGGATTGCATTTATAAATAAAATTACGAACTTTATTTATTCTTGTTATCTCCCGGCTTCTATATTTTTAAAAATCTGGGAAGGATTACTTACCGATGGTGAAACAACAAATCCTGTTCCTTGCAAGTCGATTTGGGCAATTTCTTTTCATGGATTGCATTTATAAATAAAATTACGAACTTTATTATTCTTGTTATCCCCCGGCTTCTATATTTTTAAAAATCTGGGAAGGATTACTTACCGATGGTGAAACAACAAATCCTGTTCCTTGCAAGTCGATTTGGGCAATTTTCTTTTCATGGATTGCATTTATAAATAAAATTACGAACTTTATTTATTCTTGTTATCTCCCGGCTTCTATATTTTTAAAAATCTGGGAAGGATTACTTACCGATGGTGAAACAACAAATCCTGTTCCTTGCAAGTCGATTTGGGCAATTTCTTTTCATGGATTGCATTTATAAATAAAATTACGAACTTTATTTATTCTTGTTATCCCCCGGCTTCTATATTTTTAAAAATCTGGGAAGGATTACTTACCGATGGTGAAACAACAAATCCTGTTCCTTGCAAGTCGATTTGGGCAATTTCTTTTCATGGATTGCATTTATAAATAAAATTACGAACTTTATTTATTCTTGTTATCTCCCGGCTTCTATATTTTTAAAAATCTGGGAAGGGATTACTTACCGATGGTGAAACAACAAATCCTGTTCCTTGCAAGTCGATTTGGGCAATTTCTTTTCATGGATTGCATTTATAAATAAAATTACGAACTTTATTTATTCTTGTTATCCCCCGGCTATATTTTTAAAAATCTGGGAAGGATTACTTACCGATGGTGAAACAACAAATCCTGTTCCTTGCAAGTCGATTTGGGCAATTTCTTTTCATGGATTGCATTTATAAATAAAATTACGAACTTTATTTATTCTTGTTATCCCCCGGCTTCTATATTTTTAAAAATCTAGGAAGGATTACTTACCGATGGTGAAACAACAAATCCTGTTCCTTGCAAGTCGATTTGGGCAATTTCTTTTCATGGATTGCATTTATAAATAAAATTACGAACTTTATTTATTCTTGTTATCTCCCGGCTTCTATATTTTTAAAAATCACAGGAAGGATTACTTACCGATGGTGAAACAACAAATCCTGTTCCTTACACCCAAGTCGATTTGGGCAATTTCTTTTCATGGATTGCATTTATAAATAAAATTACGAACTTTATTTATTCTTGTTATCCCCCGGCTTCTATATTTTTAAAAATCTGGGAAGGATTACTTACCGATGGTGAAACAACAAATCCTGTTCCTTGCAAGTCGATTTGGGCAATTTCTTTTCATGGATTGCATTTATAAATAAAATTACGAACTTTATTTATTCTTGTTATCTACCACCTCCCCACGGCTTCTATATTTTTAAAAATCTGGGAAAAGGATTACTTACCGATGGTGAAACAACAAATCCTGTTCCTTGCAAGTCGATTTGGGCAATTTCTTTTCATGGATTGCATTTATAAATAAAATTACGAACTTTATTTATTCTTGTTATCCCCGGCTTCTATATTTTTAAAAATCTGGGAAGGATTACTTGCCGATGGTGAAACAACAAATCCTGTTCCTTGCAAGTCGATTTGGGCAATTTCTTTTCATGGATTGCATTTATAAATAAAATTACGAACTTTATTTATTCTTGTTATCTCCCGGCTTCTATATTTTTAAAAATCTGGGAAGGATTACTTACCGATGGTGAAACAACAAATCCTGTTCCTTGCAAGTCGATTTTGGGCAATTTCTTTTCATGGATTGCATTTATAAATAAAATTACGAACTTTATTTATTCTTGTTATCCTTCGCTTCTATATTTTTAAAAATCTGGGAAGGATTACTTTCCGATGGTGAAACAACAAATTTTGTTCCTTGCAAGTCGATTTGGGCAATTTCTTTTCATGGATTGCATTTATAAATAAAATTACGAACTTTATTTATTCTTGTTATCCCCCGGCTTCTATATTTTTAAAAATCTGGGAAGGATTACTTACCGATGGTGAAACAACAAATCCTGTTCCTTGCAAGTCGATTTGGGCAATTTCTTTTCATGGATTGCATTTATAAATAAAATTACGAACTTTATTTATTCTTGTTATCCCCCGGCTTCTATATTTTTAAAAATCTGGGAAGGATTACTTACCGATGGTGAAACAACAAATCCTGTTCCTTGCAAGTCGATTTGGGCAATTTCTTTTCATGGATTGCATTTATCAATAAAATTACGAACTTTATTTATTCTTGTTATCCCCCGGCTTCTATATTTTTAAAAATCTGGGAAGGATTACTTACCGATGGTGAAACAACAAATCCTGTTCCTTGCAAGTCGATTTGGGCAATTTCTTTTCATGGATTGCATTTATAAATAAAATTACGAACTTTATTTATTCTTGTTATCTCCCGGCTTCTATATTTTTAAAAATCTGGGAAGGATTACTTACCGATGGTGAAACAACAAATCCTGTTCCTTGCAAGTCGATTTGGGCAATTTCTTTTCATGGATTGCATTTATAAATAAAATTACGAACTTTTATTTATTCTTGTTATCCCCCGGCTTCTATATTTTTAAAAATCTGGGAAGGATTACTTACCGATGGTGAAACAACAAATCCTGTTCCTTGCAAGTCGATTTGGGCAATTTCTTTTCATGGATTGCATTTATAAATAAAATTACGAACTTTATTTATTCTTGTTATCCCCCGGCTTCTATATTTTTAAAAATCTGGGAAGGATTACTTACCGATGGTGAAACAACAAATCCTGTTCCTTGCAAGTCGATTTGGGCAATTTCTTTTCATGGATTGCATTTATAAATAAAATTACGAACTTTATTTATTCTTGTTATCCCCCGGCTTCTATATTTTTAAAAATCTGGGAAGAATTACTTACCGATGGTGAAACAACAAATCCTGTTCCTTGCAAGTCGATTTGGGCAATTTCTTTTCATGGATTGCATTTATAAATAAAATTACGAACTTTATTTATTCTTGTTATCTCCCGGCTTCTATATTTTTAAAAATCTGGGAAGAATTACTTACCGATGGTGAAACAACAAATCCTGTTCCTTGCAAGTCGATCTGCAAAATTCCTTTTCGTGGATTGCATTTCTCAGCAATACTATCACCAGTTTCGCCATAATCCAGGTTAACAGAACATTTGCGCCCTGATTTCTGGAACCATATGGGATCAGATATTCCCAGAAGACTCGGCTCACAACTGATGTTGGTAAACGTTTTATCTGTCACTATGACCCGAAAAGTCTGCAGAAGAAAAAGATAAAAAGTTTGAGGTTAAGAAAACATGATGAAGAATTATTTAATTCTTTCAAACGTAATGACAGCATGTGTCTGTTATGAAACGACGCTTATGTAATTTCCATGAGAATGGTTTACAGATCGTGTTTAAAGAGCACTTATGAAATGGAGATTCATCGCGCCTAATGAGGACATTGCTAATGATGAAATTATATTTTACTAGCAATATAGCCCAGCGTTGCTCGGGTGTAATGAAAAATTTAAAACTAATCCATGGTCATGAAGCTCAGACTCTTTGGACGTTGGCACGAAAGACTAAAAAGCAATAGTTGTTTCTAGTTAAAGCGAAACCGTAGACTGAAAGAAAAATGAATGGATGTAAGTCAAATTTTGATTTCCTGCTATCGATATCAAATGTTTTTTCTTCGTAAACTGAATTTTGAAGGCTAAATAAGTCCTCTGAGTAAATGGTATCACGGTTGAGACTAAGCACTACAATTATACCTACTTAGAGCCAAACCCGAAGCAAAAACTGAAAAAAGGGCTGAAAAATATATATACAGGCAGATAAACAGATACACACACAAACATCTTGCCTTATATATATATATATATATATATATATATATATATATATATAATTATTGATTTTCTGCACTATTGTTAGAACTGCAACCTTGAAACTTCTCAATATCGTTTATGTCTTTTTCTTTGCCTAAAGAATATTTGTGTGAAGTGTGGTGAGAATCGGATAAAAATTGTGAATTTGTATAAAGAACATACAGACAGATAAACAGATAAACAGATAAACAGACACACACACAAACATCTTGCCTAATATATATATATATATATATATTATCGATTTTCTACACTATTGTAAGAACTGCAACCTTGAAACTTCTGAACATCGTTTCTTATGTCTTTGTCTACGAGTGTATCAAATTTGATTAAAATCGGACCACTCCTTCTATAACACGATTTTTTCGATTATCGATATTTATCGGGGGTACCTCGACACAAAACCGAGCTAAGAACACTCGCAGACGCTTATAGTACAACTGTGTAAATTTTCAAGAAAATCGGTTCAGCCGTTTCAGAGTCTATAGGTAACGGATACGCACAGACACAGACACACAGACAAAGTTCCATTTATAAATAAGTTTAGATTTGAACGGATTGTTATTTAATTTAAGTTTCCAAAATAAAAAAAGAACAATCACCAGATAACAATATATATTTATATTAATTTCACCCCAAGCAAGACAGGACTGCCACTGCTGGGCAAAGGGGTTATATAAGAGGAAGGTGACGAGAAAGAGGAACAATTTACAGGGGGTGTCAGAAAATGGGTAAGAGAAAGATGGTGTGAAAAGAGCTGCATGAGAGTAGAGTAGACGGGAGAAAGAACATGATACAAGGGTTTGTCAGGGAAAGAATATGAGTCAAGGGGATAGAAGATGGCAATTCACCTTACATTTAAATTCTTGGAGATTGTAGCTGTCAGGAAAGCAAATATACGGGAGGGAATTATAAGTGCAAGAAAAGAAGGTGATAGAGTAAAAATTGCAGTTACACTTTATTGATTTCACTCTAAAAGGGTGGGACCTAGTTGCTAGTCTAGTAGCTCGAGTAAATTTATACATAGTGGGCAACAGGGTGCTAAGTTCACCGGAGCAGAAGCCGTGAAAGTATCTGTAGAAGAGACATAGGAAAGCCACATTGTCGGTGAGAAAGCAACTGAAACTGCACTATCAGGTTGGAATCGATCACATTTCAGATTCTCCGCTGCATTTTGTCAAAAACCCTGAGATGAATAGCAGGGGTAGCCGACCAGATGTGACAGCATTATTTAATACACGGGTGGATGATAGATTTAAATATGTGCAGGATGGTTTCAAACGAGAAAATCTCCCTGTCCCTACACAGTGAGCAAACCTTCAAAGCAGCAGATTTAGCTATAGATTCAATGTAGTCCTTCCACTTGAGGTCGATTGAGAGAGTTAGGCCAAAGAGGCGCAGTGTTTTACTTTCAGTGAGACTAGCCTGATTCATGCTAATGGGGTGGTGGTAGAAGCGATTGTTTGTGGTGGTTAACAGACAGCAGCTTCGTTTTGGAAGCATTAAAATTCACGAGCCATTTCTTACCCAAGTCCACTACAGATTGCATGTATTTTCAAGACTAGCAGCGAGGTTCGTTTTGTCGGCCTCATTGGATTTCTCATCGTGGCGGGAGTAAATGGTGGTGTCGTCAGCGTAGATGTTTACTTGGGATCTGATTACACTTAGGAGATTGTTGATGAAGATAAAAAAAACGTGCGACCTAGAATATAGCCTTGAGGCACACCCGCGATTGTATGATAATATCTAGAGGTATGTTCGTTCAATGCTACCTTCATAAAAGAAACCACTGGATTAGATCCAGCAATCGTCTAGTTATACTATAGGCGCGTAGCATGCGTAGAAGGCCAGCATGCCATACTGTCAAATGCCTTGGAAATATCTAGGGCAACAGCCCGATCTTCACCGTTCTTGTCGAGAGCCTGGTGTATATACTCAATGATGGTCGTTAGCATATCAGCAGTAAACCTGGTGAAGCGGAAACCATACTGTTTGTCAGAGAAGAGACTGTGGGCTGTGAGATGTTGAACCACTTCAGCATTGATAATAGTTTCGAACACATTGCCAAAAATCGGTAAGAGGCTGATAGGATGATAATTAGAAGGGTCCAAGGGTTTTCCAAAATTCTTAAATACAAGAACCACAGAGGAGGACTTCCAGCAGGCAGGAATGAGTTGAGTTGAGTTGAGTTTTGTTTAACGGCATATCAACCTTTGTGGGTTATTTAATGCCAAAAAGGTAAGGTTTTAAGATCTTTTTTAATATTCAGTTATAGCGAAAAGGTTGATTTTTTTTTTAGCGTATCACCCCGAGCAAGGCGGTAACGCCACTGTTGTGCAGGGGGCTACTTAATAGTGAAAAGATTGGAAAAGAGAAAGCCGGAAACCACATCCTAAAACAGGGAACAAGGTATGAGCCTCTTAACCTGTTCAATAGACGTAGGTGGAGTGTGAACCGGGCGATAGATAGATCTATCTACTCCAATTGAAAAAACAAAAAAAACAAAACAAAAAAAAAAACAAATTGAGAAGATTGGAAAAGAGAAAACTGGAAACCACATCCTAAACAGGGAACAAGGGATGAGCCTCTTAACCTTAAATTAAGACGTGGGTGGAGTGTCTATTGAACAGGATTTAGTCAGATTTTGATGAAAAATTGTATTATCTTTTTTTTAAATTTTAGAAAACTGAAGATGTCTTCTAGTTTTGTATTAAAAACGTATTGCTGGTAATAATTTAAAAAATGTATTATGGTCATAGTCCCTATTTTTCTTTTTTCCTTCAAAATCTGTTATGGTAATAAATTTTTTCTTTCAAAAATGTTTTTTTAATAATATTTTTCCTTCGAAAATTTATATTTTTTTTTTATAAAAGTCTATTTTTATACTTTCATAGTGTTTTAACCCCACTTTGGGGGATAAACTATTTGCCCATAGTTGTGACTCTAACAGGTGCTACCACCCCGGGTCAGGGTGGACCTGGGAACAACAGCAATTAAGAGGTAGTTCTATGCCCCTCACAACCTTTAAATGAGAGGCCTTGCTGTCGGATGCAGTTTATTGTCATACCCAGGATCCAGCAGGCATGAAAGCAAGAAGCAGAGAGAAAGTAGTTGTAGAGTTTGGAGAGAGCAGAGGAAAGTTCAGGGGCACATTTCTTCAGGACAATGAGAGGGATTCCGACGCCACCGCTCGCTTTATGGGGGTCAAGCTTTGAAATTGTGTTATAGACCAGCGAGGGGGTAATGTGAACGGCATTCAGTTGAGCCTCAGTTCTAGGTGGGAAGTAGGGTACGAATACCTCAGACGAATCCGATGTCGAGTCCAATGTACCGATGCGATGCGGTATGTATACTGCATCGCATCAGCATATACCAGTAGGACGTACCAACCTGAGGTTGAAATCCCGAGTAGCCCAGCAAGTCCTCACAAATGTGCGCTTTGGGTAGATCAAGACGGTCTTTAAGAACCACTCAGGCTGTTCATGATTCGGTCATTGGACAACACTTTCTTGGCAATTAAGACTGCCTCTAGGTATGAAGACATGGTTTTCTGTCATGCACAACCCCCTTACAATTTAATTAATCTTATATATATATATATATATATATATATATATATATATATATATATCACTGGCGTATGATACCTGATACGCTAAAAGTCTGCCTCCCTTTACCGAGCGCCCATAGCTCAGAGGTAGAATCGATCGCCGACTGACGCCAATTCGTCCGGTTTCAATCCTGGGTTAAAAGTTTAACCGTACTGATGAGCTGTGATACAGCGAAACAGATCTTTCTGGGGAACAATATATGACAATATATATCTATATATCTATCTATCTATCTATCTATATATATATATATATAATCTGACATGTACTTAAACATTTTTTTAAATGTTCAATCAATACATGACATATGATCCCCAGTAGTAGAGGATAACTGAATTGGGTTGTTTTGACGACGCATGAGGAGGAAGTAAATGAAGTTTATGAGGACATGTAGGATAAACAAAGGCTGACTCTAGATTTTAAAGAGGTTAAGATTGGGGTGTAGATCACCAATTCCGTGATCAGTGAGGACCGTAGAGACACTACATGTACTTAAGTCGTAACAGCGGATGTGTTCCTTGGGAAAATGAATTTGCCAGAGCCATCTTCTCTCTAGACTCATAGTCGGAACGTTAATGCACTAAGCATTTGGGATAGGAGAGTATAGTGAGTATAAATAGAGAGAGAGAGAGCGAGAGAGAGAGAGAGAGAGAGAGAGAGAGAGAGAGAGAGAGAGAGACGGGTATATAAATAAGTGCGATTAACAGACGTCAAGCTCCAAACGAATCTTGTGGTAAAGTATAGGACCTGTATTTCAGATGGACCAATCGACTGTTGCACAAGTTGAATGATTGAGAGGCGGGTATTTTGAGAAATTGTCATGGATCAGGGTTATGTATTCTCGCGGGTATTTTGAGTTCATTTCGTAACAAACTTGGAGCCGAGAATGCGTATCCATAAAAGAAGAAAAGAAATAGACAAAATCCCTTGCTCCGCGGCAGGGTGTACAATTCAAAAATGCGATCGTTTCATAATAGAGAGAATATGAAAACAATAGTCTGGACAGTAAAGGAATGAGACCAAGGAAATCAGAAATGGTCATTGAAGAGAGAGAGAGAGAGAGAGAGAGAGAGAGAGAGAGAGAGAGACGGGTATATAAATAAGTGCGATTAACAGACGTCAAGCTCCAAACGAATCTTGTGGTAAAGTATAGGACCTGTATTTCAGATGGACCAATCGACTGTTGCACAAGTTGAATGATTGAGAGGCGGGTATTTTGAGAAATTGTCATGGATCAGGGTTATGTATTCTCGCGGGTATTTTGAGTTCATTTCGTAACAAACTTGGAGCCGAGAATGCGTATCCATAAAAGAAGAAAAGAAATAGACAAAATCCCTTGCTCCGCGGCAGGGTGTACAATTCAAAAATGCGATCGTTTCATAATAGAGAGAATATGAAAACAATAGTCTGGACAGTAAAGGAATGAGACCAAGGAAATCAGAAATGGTCATTGAAGAGAGAGAGAGAGAGAGAGAGAGAGAGAGGGAGAGAGAGGGAGAGAGGGAGAGAGAGAGGGAGAGAGAGAGAGAGAGAGAGACGGGTATATAAATAAGTGCGATTAACAGACGTCAAGCTCCAAACGAATCTTGTGGTAAAGTATAGGACCTGTATCTCAGATGGACCAATCGACTGTTGCACAAGTTGAATGATTGAGAGGCGGGTATTTTGAGAAATTGTCATGGATCAGGGTTATGTATTCTCGCGGGTATTTTGAGTTCATTTCGTAACAAACTTGGAGCCGAGAATGCGTATCCATAAAAGAAGAAAAGAAATAGACAAAATCCCTTGCTCCGCGGCAGGGTGTACAATTCAAAAATGCGATCGTTTCATAATAGAGAGAATATGAAAACAATAGTCTGGACAGTAAAGGAATGAGACCAAGGAAATCAGAAATGGTCATTGAAGAGAGAGAGAGAGAGAGAGAGAGAGAGAGAGAGAGAGAGAGAGAGAGAGAGACGGGTATATAAATAAGTGCGATTAACAGACGTCAAGCTCCAAACGAATCTTGTGGTAAAGTATAGGACCTGTATCTCAGATGGACCAATCGACTGTTGCACAAGTTGAATGATTGAGAGGCGGGTATTTTGAGAAATTGTCATGGATCAGGGTTATGTATTCTCGCGGGTATTTTGAGTTCATTTCGTAACAAACTTGGAGCCGAGAATGCGTATCCATAAAAGAAGAAAAGAAATAGACAAAATCCCTTGCTCCGCGGCAGGGTGTACAATTCAAAAATGCGATCGTTTCATAATAGAGAGAATATGAAAACAATAGTCTGGACAGTAAAGGAATGAGACCAAAGAAATCAGAAATGGTCATTGAAGAGAGAGAGAGAGAGAGAGAGAGAGAGAGAGAGAGAGACATACACACACACACACACACACACACACACACACACACACGGGTATATAAATATGTGCGATTAACATACGTCAAGCTCCAAACGAATCTTGTGGTAGAATATAACACCTGATTTCGCTTTGGTCCAATCGAATTTTGTACAAGATAAATGACTGATAGGCGGGAATTTCGAGAAATTGTCATGGATCAGGGTTATGTATTCTCGCGGGTATTTTGAATTCATTTCGTAACAATAAATTTGGAGCCGAGATTGCGTACCAATCACCGGCCTGATCAGATAATGGCCGTCTGAGCTGGTGTTTTTGCAGAGTTGAATGTCCCGACAGCTGGTTAATTCTAAAAAAAATAAAACAACTGTTATTAGAGACACAGAACAATGACGCACAGTATATAATTTTAAATACAAACATTAAAAACAAATGCAAGCAGGTAAAATATGAATATCTCAAAGGAAATGGTGTAGAACAACATGGATATGGCAAGGTATCCATAAAAGAAGAAAAGAAATAGACAAAAACCCTTGCTCCGCGGCAGGGTGTACAACTCTATAATGCGATCGTTTCATAATAAAGAGAATATGAAAACAATAGTCTGGACAGCAAAACAACAGGACCTAAGAAATCAGAAATGATGATTGATATTGCATTCAAATTTAAATTACACAGACGAGAATTTTGGAAAAAAGAAACTATCAACAGAGAACTTACGGTTGCATCTCGCAATAGTAAAACGATGAGATGCCGTTATCAAACAATTAGTGCGCTACAAATTTACGCGGTCGAATTAGCAAATTGGAGAGCACAAATATCTATCTATCTATCTATCTATCTATCTATCTATCTATCTATCTATCTATCTCAGTCTGTTCACTATCTATCTATCTATCTATCTATCTATCTATCTATCACAATCTGTTCACATCTATCTATCTATCTATCTATCTATCTATCTATCTATCTATCTATCTATCTATCACAGTCTGTTCACATCTATCTATCTATCTATCTATCTATCTATCTATCTATCTATCACAGTCTGTTCACATCTATCTATCTATCTATCTATCTATCTATCTATCTATCTACACAGTCTGTTCACATCTATCTATCTATCTATCTATCTATCTATCTATCTATCTATCACAGTCTGTTCACATCTATCTATCTATCTATCTATCTATCTATCTATCTATCTATCTATCACAGTCTGTTCACATCTATCTATCTATCTATCTATCTATCTATCACAGTCTGTTCACATCTATCTATCTATCTATCTATCTATCTATCTATCTATCTATCTATCTATCACAGTCTGTTCATATCTATCTATCTATCTATCTATCTATCTCAGTCTGTTCATATCTATCTATCTATCTATCTCAGTCTGTTCATATCTATCTATCTATCTATCTCAGTCTGTTCATATCTATCTATCTATCTATCTATCTATCTATCTATCTATCTATCTCAGTCTGTTCATATCTATCTATCTATCTATCTATCTATCTATCTATCTCAGTCTGTTCATATCTATCTATCTATCTATCTATCTATCTATCTATCTATCTATGTGTTAAAAATTGAAAGTTGCACGTCATTAGTAGTCTTTATTCAGAGACACCTTTTCGTTCTCTTTTAAATAATTTCAACATGAGCAAGGCAATGATGGTACTAGAACTCAAAAGATTTCGGGGAATGAAAAGAAAAAGAATGTCGTAAAGTTATTTATATAGTTTTTCATGTAGTCTTATATTTTTTTTCTTTTCAGAACAAAAATTATATGAAAATTGTCCGAATATTTGATTTATCCCAAAGCTTTCGGCTACACTTTTATCCATTATGAAAAAGTATTGAATTGTAATTGTGATTAGTGCCAAAATTAATTCTTTTAGTAGTTTACTGATAGGTAGCCATTTTTGTCGAGAAGTTTTTTTTTGCCATAAATGGAAGCAACTCAGGACGTTAATGCGAAGGTTTTTTTTTAAGTTAACAGACCATTTTTAGTCATCTTGACTACGACGTTTCATGACGGTTTTATTATGATCTTTTCATCTTCATGGATTTTGTTTCTGCAGAAGTCTACGTGAAACAACATTGCTCAGTGAAATAAAAAACCTCTCCACATTATATATATATATATATATATATATATATATATATATATATCGCACTTCCCGTCTGTGGAATTCTCTTCCGCATACTTGCTTTCCTTCTGACAGTTACAATCTCCAAGAATTTAAATGTAAAGTCAATAGTCATCTCCTGTCTTACTAACTTACATCCTCTCTCTCATGCTTTTCTACATCCACCCCACTCTCATCAGTACTCTCTTCCCTCTCCTACTCTCTTCCTGACACCCCCTGCAACCTCTCACTCCTCATAACATTTCTTCTCGTTCACCCCACTCTCATCAGTAATCCCTTCCCTCTTTTACTCTCTTCCTGACGACCCCTGGAACCTCTCACACCTATGTAACCCACTGCACAACAGTGGCAGTAAAATGCCTTGCTTGGGGCGAAATGATTATAATATATATATATATATATATATATATATATATATATAACGATGTTAATATATATATATATATATATATATAACGATTGTAACATATATATATATATATATATATAACGATTGTAACATATATATATATATATATAACGATTGTAACATATATATATATATATATATAACGATTGTAACATATATATATATATATATAACGATTGTAACATATATATATATATATATATATAACGATTGTAACATATATATATATATATATAACGATTGTAACATATATATATATATATATATAACGATTGTAACATATATATATATATATATATATATATAACGATTGTAACATATATATATATATATATATATAACGATTGTAACATATATATATATATATATATATATATAACGATTGTAACATATATATATATATAACGATTGTAATATATATATATATAACGATTGTAATATATATACATATATATATATATATAACGATTGTAATATATATATATATATAACGATTGTAATATATATATATATATATATATATATATAACGATTGTAATATATATATATATATAACGATTGTAATATATATATATATATATATATAACGATTGTAATATATATATATATATATATATATAACGATTGTAATATATATATATATATATAACGATTGTAATATATATATATATATATATATAACGATTGTAATATATATATATATATATATATAACTTATTTGTATGAACATTATTTTGAATCGATACTCGTATTTGAGTAGATATTTAATTAAAAATTAAACAGTATATTTATATATATAATCTCAGCGTTGATTAGTTGTAATTCCTGTTTGGCTGTGTGTATTTGCCGTTTCATGAGATTCCATTGAAATTTCTTGGTGTTAGGATCATGTAATATATATATATATATATATATATATATATATATATATATATATATATATATAACTATACCTGCCTGAATATTTATGAGAACGTTTGTTAGGAAAATGGTTCTTTTGTTATTATTACTTTGCAAAATGACTAGGAAGCAAATATGAACACGTCCGAATCACCCTAAATTTTCTTCATTCTTTCATTGATGAAACTGCAATATGGGTAATTATTAAATGTTTATAAATTCATTTGATGCACATGCTATTGTGCAGTATTAACAAAAGAACCATTATATTTTCATTTACAGTTATTCATTTGGCAATAAATTCTAAAAAATAATATGATACACATTATTTTTTAAAACACTGGGGCGGCCTAATAATTATGGACGGTAGTATATATATATATATATATATATATATAAAATCTACAGGGTAAATTGTCGCTATTTGCCTTGTAAAATTTTGCAAATGATAATAACAAAAGAACCATTCTATTTTCATTTAAAATTATTCACTTGGCAATAAATAATAAAATATAGTATGAAATACATCATTTTTTTTTAAACGCTGGGGTGATCAAATGTAGCAGTGACTTGCCTCGGAGTCCCAAACTGGCCAGAGTCAGGTGTATGTTTTGTAAGGGAGTGTGGCGACAGCGAATTGGCGAGCGTTGGTCAGATGGAGAATTGGACAACACTTTGTGGTAAACAGAATTGGTGTCGCTTGTAGCCGTTTATATTTAGTGTGCTGAGAACTCATTGGCTGGGTGGTAGCCAAGTCGAGTGCATAAAACGTGGTATGCTCATTTTGAGGGTGGGTCGTTGTTATTCGAGCTGTCGTTCGGAGATGAAGACAAGAAAAGACCTGTGAATTTGGTTTGCCTGTTTGGAATACTTTTCCGTGGTTGCTTCCTGTCAACACATAATTTTTTTCTTTTTGCAACACCTAATAATTATGGTCGGTAGTGTATATATAGTGGGTTATCCGTTATAGTGAAGTGTATTTGTGTGCTGAAATATATTAATTGAATTTGGCCTTGTTAGTAGTGTGATGATACAGAGCAAAAGCGAGCGACCGGATGTTAGCGCTTTCACGACCAAAAAGCAAATGATCAAAAGTACTCGTTGCGCATCCGGGTCTGCGCAGATGTTCCGGTTGAAAAATAAAAATTAATCAAATATTAAATTTCCATTTTGTGAGCCTACGCGAATTTTATTTATCAGCCAATGGGAAGCCCAGATTCAAATACAATTGTGAAATCCCAAACAAGCTGCTGTGATCCAAAAAGTCGAAATAAAAAGCCGAGAGAGAAAGCACCCAGCGGAAAGACCGACGGAGACAGAAGAGCGTGATTAGTATCTCCCTTGACCAAGTCAAGCGGCTAATACGTTCACCTCCATTCACCTCTCCTTACCTTCTTCCTGTCTCAAAACTACTTACTGACCTAAGGAGCGACTACATCAAAGACATTCCTCTCTTACACGCCCTCCACATTCCTAAGCATTGATTCTCTTTCAGCATATACTTTACCATGAACATTTAACCTCCGTTGGACCTATATTCAAGTATTACTTTAAGTGTAAAAACATTAATTGACATGTGTATATATAAAATGTTATTTTCCTACTCAAATTGCCTTTCTTGATTTTATAATCATTTTATGACTTATAGTGAGCTATCTACCACAAGGCCAAATTCCGTTAACCTGCAACAGTATACAATTACCCTTTACTAGAACAGACTCCCACTACAACTAGAAAAAGAATAGGTAAGCAACCCACTATAGTAGATAGCCCACTATAAGCGGGTATAAAACAAGAAAATCAAATTGTGTATAGAAACATCATTTATATATATATATATATATATATATATATATATATATATATATATATATATTAATGCAGGTTTCATTGAATAATATAGACAAGTTTTGTCTATTAATTTTGTGTAGGATCCGTTCATACCGTCTGATATACTTGATGGTGATGTCGTTGAAAGACAACAAAAAATCACAGTATTTGTTGAATTTTTTATCGGGTCTAAGCTTTCGGCTCACATAAGCCATTATCAAAGAGTAAATATTAACACACAGTAAACATAGAACATTTAAGCTATTAACAATAAAGATAATTGAATTGAAAATATAAGTCCATCCCTACCGTGGCGGATGGCCGAAGACAGTGACAAAATAGTGGTGTTGTGGTCCCTGGTCTGATTACAGACATTTGAGTACGTTATTGGAAATATCGAAATTGATTGTATTCAAACCAGGTTTAAATTGTTTAATGTAGA
This sequence comes from Ascarosepion bandense, assembly GCA_037127315.1. Taxonomy (NCBI): domain Eukaryota; kingdom Metazoa; phylum Mollusca; class Cephalopoda; order Sepiida; family Sepiidae; genus Ascarosepion; species Ascarosepion bandense. The sequence goes on along the minus strand of JBBBDQ010002250.1, from coordinate 1,144,143 downwards.
GTGCTTCGAGGATTTTTAGTTTCTGCTTATTATTTTCTTGTTTGAGTATGTACGTGTTATCATCAAGCGTTTTTCTCAGAAGTGTGCGTTGATAACCGTGTTGTTCTAAATGACGGAATATATTTAATTAATTAAGGCTTTTTACAAATAAAATAATGTTTTTTGGTTTGTACAAAGGTCATTAAAAATGTTAATGGCAGTAAATGCCGAAAAGAGTTTGTGCGTTTGTTTGTTAGGAGTGTCTTTGATGTCTCCGCTCAGACCATTCGGCTAAGTGGCTCAGTGAAAAGTGAAGAAAAAGATGAGAGAGAAAGGAGAGGCAAGCATAATGCGATCGCTTGACGTGGTCAAGGGACGTGTAAATTATGCTCGTATTTTCTCAACTGGCAGTGATTCCTTATTTCGTCTTTGGGGCTCCAAACAAGTCATTTGGGAATTCACTCCCGGATTTAATTCTAGGCTCCCCATTGGAAGATAAACAAAATTCACATCGGCTCGCGAAAAGGGTCCGTAAAAGGAATTTGATATTTATTTAGTTTTAGTTTTCCACCGTGGAGCCCAGATGCGCAAAAACCAGTTTTGGTCATTTGCTATCTGGACCTCTGAGGGCAAACATCCGGTCCCTGGTATCAAAACACACACACACACACACACACACACACACACACACACACACACACACACACACACACACACATATATATATTTTATGAGATGTTTAAATTCATACATTACATCAGACCTTTTATTTAGCAATCTTTCTCGTTGTGGACATGATACTATCGCTAAACTTTCTTTCTAAGCACAATCTGCAGACATCACCACCGTTTCAAGGTTGGGTAATCGGCTGAATTTCGATTGAAAATATTTAAAAGCTCTGCATTATATATGTAGTGAGCACGTTTTTATACAACTGTGAACTGGTCTAATTTTTAGGCACCTCCCTTACATAACAAAACATCCAGCATAAAAAAGGGTTTAAAAGGTTCAAAACTTAATAAAACGAACTTTTTCTATCCAAAATGTTTATAATATTATGAAGAGGAAAGACCAAAGTAAATTTTATTTTACAAAATTTTTTAATCCCTTTTAACATGTTCGATATTTTGGCAGAAAATTTTGTTTGATTTGGCGTTAGCGTGGTCGAAAATATTACGACTATTTTACAATTGATTGCGTAATTTTTTTACCTAACTCACTTTTTCGGTGACAAACACATTTAATTTGGAAAATCTTGCAAAAATCAAATAATTGTCGGATTTTAATGAAACTTTCAGTACTCATTCACAAATGAATAAAATTATTTTTGGAATTATTACTTTTTTAAAATATTGATGAAAAAAAATAATTTAACTCTGTTACCCCCTTCAAGTAAATTCATGAAATTTTAATAAATTTTAATTTTCTGGTATTTTCTGTTTTATTAGTTAAACGCAGAACTCATCGGGAAATATAAATCCTGTATTTCTTTTATTTAAAATTATGATTAACTATACGAAAATCAGCTCCGAAGAGAAATATAAAAAATGCAATAAAACTTTGATATAATTTAATTTGATAAGGTTTTAATTGCTGGAATAAATAATAAAAATTAAGGACATTATAGTCTGAACAAAAAAAAAAAAATTGATTACTAATAAAATTTTAAAAGAATTGTTTTCATTTTTTTTATTATACATAATTCATAAAGTTTTAAAAAGATTTTAAAAATCTTTTAAAGAAATGAATCGTTTTTTTTATTAGTTAAGAATTGATGATTATACTGCTTATAAAAAAAACAAACTTTTTCACTACGTATATTAAAAAAAAAATTATTTGTGCAAATGCGTTCAAAGTTATAAAGTACGATGTTCAAATCTATAATGTACTGTGTTCCATATGGGTCAAAATGATTTTATAAGTTAACAAGCGTTCTGAGTTATTCCTCCTTACATAGCAAAACAGAAGAACGCACATTCATTTTTACGATATTTTATTCTCTACGTTTCTAAAATTTTTATTTATTCAGAAAGCATATTCAAATGTCTGGCTATAAATCTAAACTAAAATTCTATAAAATATTATATAAGTGCTGAAATTATTATATTAAATTTTTAATTTCACTATTTAGTTAAAACACCCACACCAAAGAAATTAAAATTTTTTATCACGATTGGTCACCATACATTGCGTTTTTGTCAACATCCGGTAGCAGTCATCTCCATGACTTACATAACAAAAAAAGTGGCTACCGTATTTAATCTTTTTTTTATTGTAAATTTCTGGGAGTAAGCAATTATTAATTGATTGAAAACAGATAAAGGTAAGTTTTAATATTAAAATTTGTCTTAAATAACGTGCTAGCGCGGTATATTTTATTTTTTCAAGATTTTTAAAAACAGAAATTTGGCTACTGTTTACGTAATGAGCCAATCAAACAACAATGGCGGTATTTAAAAAAAAAACTGATAAAATTTAAAAAATTTAGATTTAAATCAATATAATTTCGGTTAAAAATACACCAGTATGTTTTTTGCTTACTAGAATTATTAAATTTAATCTCTAGGCTTTCAATTAAAGCAAATTTTAAAGCTTGAAGATAACTTATTTTATTTTCAAAATTTCAATTTAAATTTAAGTATAGAAAAATTGACTGGTCTCCAGTGGAGGTACCTAAATTTGATTCTCACGAATAGCCGGTTAATATATATATATATATATATATATATATATATATATATATATATATATATATAACATAGTGATGATCCACATATACTGTCTTAATATGTATAGGAAAAACTACTAAAAAGTTGTAAGTTTAAAAATGTTTTTTTTTAACAGTATTTATTTATTTCTATTATTATATTTGATATTTCAGACCGTCCTCGGCCTTTCATCAGAAACAAATGATTTTAAAATTGATTCTTGAAACTTTATAAATATTTCAATAGTTAAGCATTTTTTGGATGCACTTAAAAATTGTTTCTTTAAAACAACATTTGTAGGTATTGTTAGGGATGGGTTTGCGTTTACAAATATTAAAAAGAATCTGTCGCTTTCTGCGTCACGTGATGTAAACAATCTCTGGGACGAACGCTCATCGCGTAAACGTTTCTAATTGAAATTTTAAAATCATTTGTTTCTGATGAAAGGCCGAGGATGGTCTGAAATATCAAATATAATAAAATAAATAAATAAATACTGCCAAAAAAATACAATTTTAAACTTACAACTTTTTAGTTGTTTTTCCTATATATATATATATATATATATATATATATATATAATTTATAATATAAGTATGTTATGATATCACTACTTGTTTCGACACTACTTGTGTCTTATTAAACAATGATGTTTATTTCAAGTTGAAGTGTTTTTTCAAATAATAGGTACGTTTGCAGGGATATAATAATATATTTTTGTTATAAATTTTAGATAAATATTTTTCGCTTTACTTTGTATTGAACAAATTTTAAAATATAGTGTTTCTTTGGATACAGAATTTTGTTCCATCCATACCAACCCTAAACTTATATACATATATAGCACCGAATGAGCCAGACGAACTTGCCTAAGTTTCACCTAAACGGATCGTTATGGAAAGCTGGCTTTTTATACCCAAAGCATATATATATATATATATATATATATATATATATATATCTTAAATTGCTCCCAATACTTTTGACAGGAAGATAAACCAATATTAAGAATTCAAGACATCAGTTCTCAGTGAGAAAAAATATGACCTATTAATACCAACTACGATTGCATCTAGCTTTTTAGGCAATGCTTTCAAGATGCATCTACTAAGGTTTTCCGTTATGACAATACTATTTCTGTGACTTTGTCATGGTCGAAGTCTCCAAAATTATTCGGCTCTTTCTGTCAGTGGGTTTAGTTTTTGGTGCAATGGGGAGACAAGGCTGCGTGGTTGTTTTCCAAAGTTCTTCAAAAGCTAAATTAGTCTTACCTTCTTTGACACAGGTGTAGTTGGACTCTGTGGGATAACAGGTTTCACATATGTCACATGGCTTCTTCTGGCAAGGCCCCATACCAATCATCTAAAAAGAGTAGTAAAAGTAATAATATCTGTAAGTGTGACAGAATGGTTCAATAATGTTTGAAAAATATTTCAATATGATCAAAAGAAATTTGTTCATAAAATAGTCAAGATGAAATTCGTCTGAAAATGTAAAGAGAAATTACTTCCAAATAATCAAAACACAATCGTTCACAAGGGTAAAAAGCAATTTGTTTAAAAGTACAAAAAGAAATTTGTTGGCGAAAATTGCGTTTATATTTTCATTCACAGTTACGGCCAAAAAGTCTGAGATATGTTTATGTTTCAATGTACGAAATTTGTTAAAAAGGGACAAACAAAATTCCTTCAAAATTAATTCTGTGGCAAAAATTGCATTTATTCTTTCCTGTGAAAGTTCCGACCAACAATTTTGAGGTAGTTTGAATCTCTGATTTAATATTTATTCGTGCGGAGATAGTATATCCATAGTCAGTTCAGGATACTGTTAAGATGACAGCACAGATAAATATGTATACTGATTTTGATGAAGACGGTTGTACAGTTAAATTTCAAGTAGAATGCAAATATTTAAAAGATGACTGACATTACTCCGTTCTAATCGGCGAAGAAAACTCATCATTTTTGGAATTTTGTTTTGATTTGGTGGCTTGGTTGTCTGATGTTAATTAATGAAAGTAGGAGATGCAACGTTCTAAATTCTAAGAGAAGCCTGAATGGAAACCATATGAATGTATTTCTTTAGGCAATGAGGTGGAGAGGTATCATTATTTTCAGGTGAACTAATATCCACTTGATTATTATTTTGTAAAATGAATCTAAGGCGTTAAAATGTCACGGTGTGTGTGGGTGGGTAATAGTTTTGGTAATAGTGAGCGCATCGTCAGTTCCATATGTTGTTAACATGAGAGCACACACATGATAACATCCATACACACACTCACTCACTCACTCATACATGTATATGACTGTTTGTATATATATATATATATATATATATATATATATATGTGTTCTTTATTCTGTTTCACTGAATCACAAATCATCAGTGTGACTGGACGTCCACTTGCTTCTGGCTGGGATCAAACTCGACCGATTTGGTGTCAGTCGGAGTTGCTAACCCCTAAGCCATAGGCGCATGGCAGAAAATCTCGGTCGAGTTTCGATCCCGGCCAGAAGCAAGTGGATGTGTCTAGCCACACTGATGAGCTGTGATACAGTAAAACAGGCTTGTATATGGATGACTTACACACACACACACACACACACACACACACACACACACACACACACACACACACACACATATATATATATACGCTCTCACACCCTGATTGAGCACTTTGAAAGAATGGTAGACTTTGAGAAAACAGTAGCTACTCTAGCATCTACGCATCGTTCATTCAGTAAAGAATTAGAACACACTTAGCTACTGGTGTATGTTTACATGGTATATCACACGCAAAAAGTCTGCCTCCTTCTCCCGAGCGCCCATAGTTCAGAGGTAGAATCGCCGACTGATGTCTATTCGGACGGGTTTCAGTCCTGGCTAAATTCAATCGCATGTCTAACCGTAGTGATGAGCTCTGATACAGCGACACAGATCTGTCTGCACACACACACACACACACACACACATATATTTTAGAGACTTCTACAAAAATTTCATTGCCTAGGGTTTTGAATGAATTTAAAAAATTTAAAAATCATTCTTCATGCTGTTGTTTTAGGTTTAATTTCAAGATAATAGATTAAATTTAATATTTTTAAATCAAAACCAGTCGGTCAGTTAAATGCCATATATGATAAATGCTTGGGCGATCATGTCTCAAAAGAAAGATGACTGACTAGGCAGAAGATGTTCCCACAGTGCGTTGCCATTACTTTCTGCAGTAGACTGATTGCCAGCCAAGGCTATAAAACCCAATCTGTCCTGATATTTAACCCTTAACTGGAGGGAAGAGACGGATTAATATCTTTCGCGAGGGTAATACTTTGCTGAATTTCTCAAACTGGTTCAAATTGATTGGAAGGAGTTTTCTAAAATGGCAGATTAGCACCGTTTTTAAAGTCGTCTGTCGACGTAAGTGTCTTTACTGAAGTGTCTTTACTAAAGTGTCACCAAAACCTTTTCCCACCTTTTTACCCACCAACACGTATTTAGTGTCAAATTTGCTGTTTTTTCACTAGTTTACTAGTAGAAAGGCATTTTAGGCAAGCGGTTTTTTTTAAATAAAATGCTTAATATCAAAATAGGGCGAAAGCATTAATACAATTAAAGTTTATCAGTTAGATGAGCAATGTTATATCACTCAAGCTGATATTGAAGTTTCGAGAAAACATTGTGATGTCTTCCGCAAGAGTGAAGATATCACAATAATGCCTCTGAAGTCGGCATGACCAAAATAACACTGCTCAGCTAAATGCCAAACTCACAAACTCATCCACATTAATTTTCTCTCTCTTTATGCATATATATATATATAAAGGAAAACTCAACACGTCATTTCAAGTGGTTATAAATTATAATTCATTTCTATGAGCTTAATCAGATTATTTCATCAGACCTTACAGTATTCCTTCCATTTGGCACAAAAAATTTTTTCCGGCAAAATTTTTTCCGGCAAATTTTTTTTCGGCAAAATTTTTTTTCGGCAAAATTTTTCCGGCAAAATTTTTTCGGCAAAATTTTTCCGGCAAAATTTTTTCCGGCAAAATTTTTTTCGGCAAAATTTTTTCCGGCAAAATTTTTTTCGGCAAAATAACATTAAATAATGCGGACAAATTAGGACCAAAGTTCACACAGTACAACATTCAGGGAGTTATGGAGCGCCATGATCACACACGACAAGCAGCATCATACAGATGAAGAGGGATTGTAAAGCGTCACTTGTTACAAGCGAGAAATTCTGGAGAGACATGGATCAATACGTGTTGTAGGAACGTGGGGCATACTCGTAGAAGTAGAATATAGATGAAGAGGTTAAGGATTAAGAAAGACTGAAATGTTCAATGCTGATATGGAGTAAGAGAGGTAGCTGTGGAGAGCCATGATAACCTACGCCTTGAAGGGGTGTGGAACAGATACATAGTACTATCAGTATATGGTTGAAGAGAAGATGTAGTGAGATTGTAAATGATTAGTAGTAACATAGAGCAGCACAAGACTGGTAGTTGTGGAGAACCATGATCACTAAAATCTTCAATGTGTATCTAAACTTATTTATAAATGGAACTTTGTGTGTGTGTGTGTGTGTCAGTGTGTGTGTTTCCGTTATCTATAGACTCCGAAGCGGCTGAACCGATTTTCTTGAAAATTTACACAGTTGTACTATAAGCGTCTGCGAGTGTTCTTAGCTAGGTTTTGTGCCGAGGTACCCCCAATAAATACCGAAAATCGATAATCGAAAAAAATCGGGTTATAGAAGGGGTGGTCCGATTTTAATCAAATTTGATACACTCATAGACAAAGACATAAGAAACGATATTCAGAGGTTTCAGGGTTGCAGTTCTTACAATAGTGCAGAAAATCGATAATATATATATATATATATATATATATATAAAGCATTATCTGTCTGTATGTCCTTTATACAAATCCACAATTTTTATCCGATTCTCACCAAACTTCAAACAAATATTCTTTAGGCTGATTCGGAACTCCAGGACCCTGGATTAGTTTTAAAGCTTTCAATTCACCCGAGCAACGCCGGGCTATACTGCTAGTATATATATATATATATATATATGAGGTGCGATTGGTAAATTGTCGCAATTATTTTATTATTTCAAATATTCTTTAGGCTGAGTCTGAGCTCCAGGATCATGGATTAGTTTTAAAGCTTTCATTATACCAGAGCAACGCCGGGTCATACTGCTAGTGGCATATAAAATAAGAAAGGGAAGTATATGCAAGACAGATTAAAGACAGGTAGAAATGGCAACCGATCAGGAGTGAAAAAACGATGGGGACTTTTGGACACTCTGGAGCGAACCCATTCTGATTGGAGACAGCAAATGAAAGGAAAAAAAAATGAGTAAATCGTTTTTGATAATGTAAATGACAAAAGGCCTTACCTCATCCCAATCGTCAATGTCTGAATAAAGATAATCAGTGGATGTGTTTAGTATAACGTAAGGTGCTTCGACCCTGGCGTTGTTAAATTCGCAAATTGCCTTATTTTGATTGTAGTTAAAAGACAGACATCTGCGTCGAAAGAAACACATTCTTGCACACCGGAAAACATCAGGAACGGAGACTGAACGGTAGAATTGGAATCCTCGGAGGCGTTTTCCATTTTGGAATATACTGCTGGGGACTTTGTAAAGTATGTAAAGTAGTTACTTTACATACGGCAGATGAACTGCTAGAAAGATATATAAGAAAACTTGATAAACAGAACAAAGGCAAGAGCGACATTTTTTATCGTCTGCTCTCGTTTGTTAGGTTACCAGGTACAGGTTTGTTGCTCATAAAATTGATCGGCGGTAATATCCAATCAGATTTATGTTTAAAAGATCACGTTGTAATTATCGATCTGTCTTTGCACACACACACACACACACACACACACACACACACACACACACACACATATGTGAAATAAAAAATTTTTTCTTTCCTTTTGTATTCGTTGTTACTTAATATACTTGCTTATTTCTTTCTGATAAGATAAAGTTCTTATGGCGTACGTAGCGCTGATCGATTTACTGTAAGGAAGACTTCAGCAAAAGGTTGTATAAAGAAAAGGTTTGGAAAATATGTAAACAAAGACTTGTATGAGCATCACATAGCATCGGTTACAGAAATAGATGATGTCACCATTCTATGGGATTACACCATCTACATAGACAGGAAAATGAAGCAAATAGGCCGGACATTATTGTCAAAAGCCAAAAAGAAAACACTTGCTGACTAATTGGTATGGCTTGTCCGGTGGATTGTAACACAGAAACCAAGAAATTTGAAAAAAACTATCAAAGTATAAAGAACTGGAAATTGAAACAGCAAAAACGTGAGAATTGAAAGCAAGAATCGTACCAGTGATAGTTGGTGCGCTTGGAATGAGCTAAACTTATTTATAAATGGAACTTTGTCTGTGTGTGTGTGTGTGTC
>JBBBDQ010002250.1:1090000-1130000 GCA_037127315.1 Ascarosepion bandense | reverse complement strand
AAAACAAAGTTTATAAGTATTTTTAAAGATAGCTTTACGTTTACAAATATTTAAATAAATGTGTCGCTTTCTGCATCACGTGATGTAAACAACCTCTCTCCACGAACGCTCTCGCGAAATACGTTTCTAATTTAAATTTTAAAATGATTTGTTTCTGATGAAGGACCGAGGACGGACTGAAATATAAAATATAATAATAGAAATAAACAAATACTGTAAAAAAAAACATTTTTAAACTTACAACTTTTTAGTAGTTTTTTCTATATATTATATATTATATATATTATATAATTATAATATATAATTATATTATATATATTATATAATTATATATATAATATATATTATAATATATATATATATATATATATATACATTAATTATACATAATATATATAATATATATTATGTATAATTAATATATTATATATTATGATATATGTTATATATATATTATATAATTATAATATACAATTATATTATATATATATCTTATAATATATATTATATATATACTATGAATATATATATATATATAATATGTTTATATTTATTATAATATATTTTATATATATTTATTACATATTTAAAATTTATTATAATATATAAATTTAAATATATTATAATATATATTATATACAGCCATAATCCCTGACTTCAATCAATCTTTGGTGTTACAGCGCGTTTTGTTGGTGCCCAAATCAAGGGGGTTACATTTTAGGGAGTTAAGAGGTCAGTAAGAGGTGATGTGTTCGCAGAAATTGACTGTCAACCTAGACTGGGTTCTATTGCTTGTTTGACATGGCATAGAGTCCTGTTGTCAGACGTAAGGCCTTACAGCAGCCACTTTCTTGACCCAGGGCAGCCCTACATCTTCAAGGTACTGGATTTAAGCTAACTTGGAGTCATTCTTCAGAGGATTTCTTACTGACGTCACTGCAATTACCGCTAAAAAACAAATTATAATAGACACTATTGAGATGATAATTTGAGAGATAAGAAATTTCTCCAGAATTCTTAAGAAAAGCAACTAAAAAGAAGACTTCTAACAAGGTGGAAAGTAAGAAGCAACAATATATCTGTTGTAAAGATAGAAGAGAATAGAAAACCCATTCAGGATCATATGTCTTTATTTTCTTTATGACTGGGTTCTCCTGCTTGGGTTGCAGGGTGCAGGGTACTGTTACCAGAGAGGTGTTCTATCAGCAGCCACCCTCTTGAGCCAGGGTAGCACTACCTTCTCAAGGCACTGGATGTAGTTTACCTTGGAGTCAGTCTTCAGAACATTTCTTACAGACGTCAAGGCGAGTGTCTAAGCAAGGCTAATCTTATAATGCCATGAAAAACGAATTATAACAGGCACTAATATGGTGATAATTTGAGAGATAAGAAATTTCTTCAGAATTCTTAAGAACGGCAACTAAAGAAAGAGAATTCCAACAAGGGGGAAAGTAAGAAGCAACTAGATATTTATTGTAAAGATAGGAGAGAATAGGAAACCCATTCAGGATCATATGTCTTCATTTTCTTTATGACAGCCATGACTGGCTTCTCCTGCTTGGGTATGGTGCTTGCGTTTTCCAGCAGCCACTTGCTTGACCTCGGGCAGCACTACCTCCTGAACGCACTGAATATAGGCTAATTTGGAGTCTTAGAGACGTCACGGCGAGTGTCTAAGTAAGGCTAATATTATAACAGCTAGAAAACGAATTATAACAGGCACTAATATTGTGATAATTTGAGAGATAAGAAATTTCTTCAGAATTCTTAAGAGCAGTAACTAAAGAAAGAGAATTCCAACAAGGGGGAAAGTAAGAAGCAACTATGCATTTATTGTAAAGATAGGAGAGAATAGGAAACCCATTTTGGGTCATATTTCTTTCTTTTCTTAATATCAGCTATGACTGGGTTTTCCTGCTTGGGTGGCATGGTGCCGAGTCCTGTTGCTAGATATAGCAGCCACACTCTTGAGTCAGAGCAGCAACATTTCTTTAAGGCACTGGATTTAGGCAAGCTCTTAGTCAGTTTTCAGACTATTTCTTACGGACTTCACGGCGAGTGCCTAAGTAAGACTAATATTATAAACGCTAGAAAGCGAGTTTTAACAGACACTATGTCGTAGACCAGGTTAAGAGTCCAGCAAGAACTAATACAACAACAACCAAAATAAGAAATAACAATATATATATATATATATATATATATATTAAACACAGAAAAATACAATACTTGGGATTCTGTTAGTAGAACGACTAATACTGGTTAAGTAATAATACTATAACTCAATCATCGAACTGGGACTCGCAATGATCGTACGGTAGCAGTGTTGGCTATCTCTGCCTTTTGCTGCCAAGCTCTCTCTGCTATCTCTGCCCTTCTGCTCCTACCTCTTGTGAGGGGAAGTAGATGTAGTTTGTAGGAAGAGTTCAGTCCGTTGAATGGGTGATACCACCATGACACATTAATATGGTGATAATTTTGGGAAAAGAAAGTTCTCTGGAGTTCTTGAAAACAAAAACTGCAGGCGGGGACTTCCAACAAAGTGGAGAGCAAAAAGCAACCAGGTATTTATTGTAAAGATTAGAGAAAATAGAAACCAGTTCAGGAATATATTTCCTTAGGACAACTGAAGGTATAGAATGAAATGCATTATAAGAATCTCGTGTAGAAATGATAGAAGAGACTATGGACCGAATTATGAGCATATCAATTAGTAGAGACACCGTTCTAGGCGGGAAAGTCGAGCAGACACTCTAGTAGATTCGAGAGTGGAGTAGGAAGAGAATTTCTGAACAAAGTATTTTTTAAATTTTTCTTTATCATGCTTACTTTGAAAATAAGGGCGATTCTTTGTGCAGGGCCAGGAGGTTTTTCCCGTCTGAAACAATCCTGCATATATACAAATCTACCATCCGCCACTAAGAAAGTCGGTTCTCTGTGTAGGGCCAGGAAGTTTTTCCCGTCTGAAACAATCCCGCATATATACAAATCTACAATCCGCCCGTGCACTGAATATTGCTGCCATATTTGGTCGGGTGCTCCTGCTATCCACCTAGTTATCCTTGAAAAAATCCAACGGAGAATCTGTAATGGGATCGATTCCGACTTGGCAGCTAGGATACGGTCGCTTTCTCGCCGACGCAGTGTGGCTTCCCTGTGGCTCTTCTACAAATACTTTCACGGCTTCTGTTCACTGGTACCCCCTATATATAAATTTACCCGAGCCACAAGATTAGCAACTAGGTCCCACCCTTTTACTTTGAATCCAATAAATTGTAAACGCAAATTCTACTCCAGTAGCTTCTTTTTTCCCACTTCCCGCCTGTGGAATTCCCTTCGGCTTACTTGCTTTCCCGACAACTACAATCTTCAAGAATTCAAATGTAAAGTCAACAGTCATCTCCTGTCTCAGTAACTCGCATCCTCTCTCTCTCTCTCTCATGCTTTTTCTCCGTCCACCCCACTCTCATCAGTATTCTCATCCTACTCTAACTCACTTCCTGACATTCCCTACAACCTGTCACTCATTTTCATAACTTTCCTTCTATGTAACGCCGTGCACAACAGTGACAGTAAAATGCCTTGCTTGGAGCTCCAGGGTAATAAAAAAAAAGTTGGACGATTAAGACAAATAGTAGGCTCAACATATTGTCTGCAAAACATGTCAGAAGTACTTTCTTCAGTCAACTAATGGCACTCGAACCTCACGTTTGGTATTACGATGTTTTGACTGGAACGAAACAAAAAAAAAATGCCTGAAAGGTGCGTTGTTTTATTTTTATTCCTCCTTTACTCTTTTAATTTTACCAATCGCACCTTAGTATATATATATATATATATATATATATATATATATATATATATATATATATAAGTCAAGATGTTTGTATGTGTGTCTGTATATCTGCCTATATATTATCGATTTTCTACACTATTGTAAGAACTGCAACCTTGAAACTTCGGAATATCGTTTCTTATGTCTTTGTCTATGAGTGTATCAAATTTGATTAAAATCGGACCACTCCTTCTATAACCCGATTTTTTCAATTATCGATTTTCGATATTTACCGGAGGTACCTCGACACAAAACCTAGCTATGAACACTCGCAGACGATTATAGTGCAACTGTGTAAATTTTCAAGAAAATCGTTTCAGCCGTTTCGGAGTTTGGCACCATTTAAATTGATTAGCCCGCTCATTAAAAAGAGGGAAAGGTCGAGAGACTATAATGTTTATATATCAGTATACATAAGCCAGAATATTTATCAGAATCCAAAATAGAAGTATTTATTAAAAGAAATTTAAAAGGGGCCTATGTTCATAACGTTAATAATGTTCATATCAACCTCTGAATTTTTAACGAAATATCTTTTCAGCTTTTATTTACAAGTATCGAATAAATCTATGGTTACAACATTGATATATGTACCACGTCACTGATATGCGTGGTGGCTTCATTGATAAAACTGCACACCATTTATTATATAAATAATTGAAGATCGAGCTTTTAACTTTGCTTTTTATTACATAGAAAAATATGTATACGATTAATGTTTAATTAAATATTTTTTCAAATGCTTTCTTCAAATAAAACGCATAAAATCTATTATTTGTTGTTTATTTAAGAGACATCTTCCTTTTAGATATATAAAAAGAATTTTGACATATTAATAACTAGCAGTATAGCCCGGCATTGCTCGGGTGTAATGAAAGCTTTAAAACTAATTCATGGTCCTGGAGCTCAGACTCTTTGGACGTTGGCACGAAAGACTGAAAAGCAATAGTTATTTCCAGTTAAAGCGAAACCGTAGACTGAAAGAAAAATGAATGGATGTAAGTCAAATTTTGATTTCCTGGTATCGATATCAAATTTTCTGCACTTTTGTAAGAACTGCAACCTTGAACCTTCTGAATATCGTTTCTTATGTCTTTGTCTATGAGTGTATCAAATTTGATTAAAATCGGACCACTCCTTCTATAACCCGATTTTTTCGATTATCGATTTTCGATATTTATCGGAGGTATCTCGACACAAAACCTAGCTAAGAACACTCGCAGATGCTTATAGTACAACTGTGTAAAATTTCAAGAAAATCGGTTCAGCCGTTTCGGAGTCTATACGTAACGGACGGACACACACACACACACACACGCGCAGACAAAGTTTCATTTATAAATAAGTTTAGATAAGAAAACATCACGCAAGATATGATTGAATATCACTACGTAAGCTTTGTGTCATGTTTCTAAACACACACACACTCACACACACACACTCTCACACACACACACACGCATATATATATATATGGATGTATGTATATAAATATATATATTTCAGATTAAATAAATTGCAAATTGTCTGATTATTATTTTAATAAAATCCGTTCATACTCACGGATAATCTTTCGCGTATTATAATTGAAAGATGTCAGAAATGAGCTGTAACGTTGAAAGATGTTATTATCCATCGTTTCTTAATGTATCCAAGTATTTCCAATCTCTTTCCGAAATCATCTTCAGGGGTGTGAGTTATTGTAACAAAAATAACCGCAAAACTATGTTGCTAAAAATTACTGTACATTTTTTCCTGCTTCAAATATAACGGTTGATAAATTGCCAGCATTCATTAAAACGTGAAAATTATCCAAAATGGAATTTTTTTTATAAGTTGTAATGCACGTGTTAAAGCATGAAAAAACTGTTCTTTTTACAAACATTTTAGAACATTACTACAGTATTCATAGCTGATTCTCTTAAGAAGACGGCTTAAGTATTTTAATGAATATTGCCTTGAGAAACTGTAGTTTGCTTTTGTTGTTTTCTTGGTGTAGGATAGTTGTGTTATCGATCATTATTTTTTTATATTGTGAATTTAGACAGGAATGTTGTTGTAGATGTCTAGAAATGGACGAATGGTCAGACAAGTGTAATGTAAGACGTCTAGTTAATGTAGTTGTTGTAAATCCAACATATATATTTGTTTTTTGTCAGATATAAATTTTCCCAAAGGACATTTGAATTGATATATAATGTTGGTTTTACGTAACACATCAGTTAGTGGGGAAGATTTATTACGAATAATGAAATTAGCAGTATTCTATTTTTATAATATATTGATAATTTTAATTTTTTTTATTAGTATAAACAGGAGATCTGATTGTACGAATGAGATTTTTTTATTATTTTTTCATCCTGTTTGTAGTTATCGTGCATCTGGTTGCAATAGAAGAGTTTGATATGTTTAGGGTTTTTTGTGGAAGTACCATATTTTGTTTGAGGTGTATTGAGGTTTTTTGAAATATCAACTTATTTCTTCATCTACTATATGGTTTGGGGAGTCATTAATAATGACAGTTTGCTTTATATCTTTTAGTTCAGAGTAAAACATCTTTTTTGTGGAGGATTTGATTTGTGCTCGGTTAATTAAGTTGTGTATAAGTGCTATTTTGTAGTAGTTAAGGCATTCATTTTATAACTTTACAAATCACACCTCTGAAGATAATCATGGAAATAGACTGAACGTACCTGGGTACATTGAGAAATGAATAATAATAA
Source organism: Ascarosepion bandense (assembly GCA_037127315.1). NCBI lineage: Eukaryota > Metazoa > Mollusca > Cephalopoda > Sepiida > Sepiidae > Ascarosepion > Ascarosepion bandense. The sequence continues at coordinate 1,123,442 of JBBBDQ010002250.1, read as the reverse complement.
CATTTGTTAACTTTATAGCTCATTTCAATTATAATACGCGAAAGATTACCCGTGAGTATGAACGGATTTTATCTAAACTTATTTATAAATGGAACTTTGTCTCTGTGTGTGTGTGTGTGTGTGTGTGTGTCTGTGTGTGTCTGTGTGTGTCTGTGCCCGTTACCTATAGACTCCGAAACGGCTGAACCGATTTTCTTGAAAATTTACAAAGTTGTACTATTGTTATATGTCGCCGTACGACGACAAACAACGAGAACACGCATATATAAAAATATAAGGTTATATTTTTATTCCTGACGACGAACCCGTGTGGAACAGAGAATGGAAGAGTGAGAGCGCACATAGAATGGGTCGACGGGAGTGTAGTCTTGCCTGTGGTGTCTCTCTGCTTCCACTGGCCGTTCTCTGCTGGCGAATCCGTGTGTCGAGGTCTTTTTATAGTCTTCTAGAACCGGGACTTTTCCTTCCGGTTTTGCCTCGCCCACGCAACGCCCACGTAATTCCAAGAGACACCTGTTCTGTTTGCCTCCGTAGTCATTTCCGCCGCTGTCGGAAATAAGGTCAAACGAGCCCGACTCATAACCCTGCGACATCCGCTCCAGGCCCCGATAGGATGTATTTCTCAAACACCTGTTTTGTCGTTCGCCGACCCCTTCACCGACGAGAAACACCATCGATTGCATCAACCTTCCTCGGGTGGGGCCAGATTGCTATATTACACTCCTCGCCCTCCCATTTTCCAAAATGTTCACCTAAGAACATTTTAAGCGCAACACCCTCACCCCCCCCCCCATGCCACACAAGCCCGACAATTGTACAAAACATGTGCACGCCGAAACAAACAAAACAACAACAAAAAAAAAATATAGGGGAGCCTACATCGGCAACCCAACAATGTTCGTGTCCATTGTGGAATTTTCATAATGTTCTCCCAGCTCGATGTTTCATTGTTCTTTTTTTTTTTTTTTTTAAGTTTCTGTAACTTTCAATGTTCGTTTCCTTTCTCGACTCTGTCCATACGCGTAGAGGCCTCGATGCACGACCATATGATCATAGGCGGTAACCGCGCCCCAGTTTCTAAACTGACATCGAGTAAATGACCTTTGACCAACACCATGCGTGTTTCCGCTCGAGTTTATTGTTACACATGTAACTTCATTTAATTTAATTTAATTTCAAACATACTATGTTTGAACACAGAAAAACTGCCATTATCTGCAGTACATATCATTCATAGTCTGACCGAGAAATGTTCAATAGAAAACGAAGAAAATTACCCTGATTCCAACGTTAATCCGCATGCAATTTACTTGTGGAGGATTGGAGGTTTCATCTATCTTAATTTAGTCTAAAAAAATGGACCCGTGACTCGTAGTTCCTTAGTTTGTACAATGTTTTCTTCTCCTTTAACTACTTCCTCTGGATTCGAATCCAAGCATATCTGATTTGTTGACATCTCTCTGTTTAACGCAGAGACATTTGAGTGTTGAACACCCGTTGACCCCGGAGTACTCTTCACAACGGATAACTCCCTTTCCTTTCCCGAAGCACTGTTGCTTCTTTCACACTTAAAAATCCGCTTCCTAGCTATTATTCCAAGGATTATCATAACGCCGACTATGCCAGCAATGACTCCTATCGTCAACTTCTTCGGGAGTTCTTCATATCCTTCACTAAATCTTTCCATATCTATCTGTTCCAAGGTATTTACTAGTTTGCGGATAGGAATCTCCTCCATATCGCGCAATTCTACCGGCATGGTGTCCACTGAAAAATTGGGAAATTTCTGCGTAATTGGGGACCAAACCACTGAACCAGAGACGTTTATGGGTGTGAGCTGTAGCTTCCCTACGTTTCTAAATCTTGAGTCACCGTTAACCTGTGCAGCCAACACCATGTGATCATTGTAAGCAGTACACCCCTCCTTTATCCGTATACTGGCCAGCGGGGCTTGGGCGACAAGCTTACTCCGAGACCCGCCACCACAAAGAACTGCAAAGTGCAAATCCCTGGTAGCAGCGACCATCCAAGATTCCCGGTCCACCCTGATTGCGATTGGAAGTCGAGTATTCGTTTTAACTGTGACTCGACAGTTCCTCTCTATTCCTGCTTGATTATGCCGAAAAAGCGACATCTCGCAAGATTCTCTTGAATTGGTAGCATAAACGGGACCGGATACCTCGCACAATCCGTCGGTACTTGCCGAGCACCGTGTCGCTTCAGCCTGGCCCAAGAGAATATAGCGTGTTCCAGCCCTATTTACCGCGATCATTTTTGACTCCATTTCAAACCTGGCCGACAACTTGGATCCGAACGCTGAACCTGATCGTGTGGGCAACGGAAGAGGAAAATTCAAAATGTTATATACTACATAGGAGTGTTCTCTATCCACCAATGGGACGTCCACCACAACCACAATCGATTTTGAGTCAAAAAGTGTCCTACAACTTAATGTTTTATAATAATACCAGATGTCCTTATCTGGATCGCTTGCTAATTTGAAATTATCTGGGAGCGTCTGAACTATTTTATGCATCAATCCCCTTAAGTCGTGCGGAGCGATTATGCTAGGAGACAAATGACCAATCGACAATAAGTTGAGCTGCAGTTCCAAATAGCTTAAAGCCATACGGACGTCTAAGAAATATTTCCATAATTTATCGACTATAATCTTGTACAACCAGTATCTATGGGTAAGGATCTCTAATCTGGATACTCGTTTATCCAACCCCTGTGTTGCGTTTGCCATGGAACCTACAATACCTTTAAGGCTAGAAATAATTTCATTTATTTTGTGTCTATTATTAGATACCTCATGTCTCGTAACATTTATTACGGAAATGCTATCCTCTGTCATATGTAGTATCCTTTCCTGTGTATTTGCTAACTTACCCAATGCTCTTTTGATCACACGTAGATCATCTTCCGATGTTACTCCAAAAAGGTAACTAAGAGCATTCCCTACAAAGAGCAACACGGACCGCTTAGTTCTGCGAGTCATAGACCTATAATCTTTGTATTTTAATAACAGCCTTTCACGTTCTATTACAATTTGCTTAAATTCATCATTTACATGATTCATCAATGTTTCGAATGTGACGTCCCCAAGGAATTCCTGTGGGAAATTTTCCTTTGCGCCCGACTGGACATTTTGTATGCATCCCTTCAATAATTGGAACGCAGCGTCGTATGGTGTCAGATTGATCGAAAATGTCACCAGCCACCTTGCACGTGACAGTGAGATCTCGTTCTGTTCAATAAATACGACGTTCTAGTAATTTTCAATCGCTACGTCCAATCCAGGAAAAAGCAGCAGGACCAAAATAACAAGGTTTGCCATCTGAAACGAGAGACAAAGCCGTTAGTCTCGCTCTGTACTAACACCAGAGACGAATAATTTACTTTATGCTTTAGATACTATTAATAATTTTCCACGTTTGTATCTTCCGCATGTGTTGCTATAAGGAAGGTGACCTAACTATTTCACTTAAACTATCGTTAATCTTCCCACTGCTTTCTTTCCCAATCCTATAGCATATCAGCCAATAAGTCTACAAGACTTTTCAGTTGTTCTTTCTTTTTGTTCCGATCAACTGTGGAATCTGCAGGTCTATCCGTGCTTTTTGCCCCAACAGACGTTTGCCTCATTTGGACATCTTCGCTGCTAGGTGATTCCCTAGAAAAACCCTGATCTACATGAGTAGGTCCAGACGTTTCGCACTTTGAGCAATCATCCTCGAACGTGGATGAAACATTATTTATACCACCGATTCTATCATCACTATCAATAGTTGACACGTTTTTATTCGCCATTTTACGTCGCGTCATGATGCGACGCTCCATTAATGGAACATCAGACTCATCGTCTGATTCCACACGTTGGTGTCGATTTTTGTGCACTGGAAAGTCGGTCTGTTCCGCTCCGGATTCGTCATCCGAATCACTGGATTCTACTGGAGCAGCCAATACAATCTTTCGCAACGGCCTATCGGAAGTAGGGATTTTCCATTCATCAATGGACGCTGCCCGAAGATGCTCAGCATGCGTCTTAATGACTGAGCCGGTTAACTGATCTCTAATTCTATAAGAGACCGGGCCAGTCTTTTCAACGATCACATAATATGGCCGCCAGCGCACATCTAACTTCCCTTTCTTTTGGTGATTCTTATAGTACACCAAATCACCAACCTCAAAAGTTGTATTTTTCGTCTTACCACGCGACTTATCTATCGCGGCTCTCCTCGCTTTTCTTATATTATTCCTAACTAAAGTGAAGCTACGATGCATTTCCTGTAGTGCAATTTGGTGATGCTTATCACCATAATATATGCGACGAGGCCTCAGTATATTGTCCAAGGGCAAAATAACATCCCTGTTGTAGAGCAAGTAATACGGTGAAAACTTAGTGGTCTCGCTCACATGAAACCGGATAGCCGCCAACATTTGGTTAATGTAAATATCCCACGACTGTTCGTTGTTGCCGATTTTTTTGCTAGAACATCATGCATTGTTCTGTGAAACCTCTCAACCTTACCGTTGCTCTGGGGGTGATAAAAAGAAGTTGTCACATGGTGTATATTTAGGTCTTCTAATGTCTTTTTCATTACCCTGTTGACATTTTCTGGCCCATTATCAGTTAAAAGCTGAAGTGGTGTCCCAAGTCTGGGGAAGATTTTGTCAACTAAAAGATGCACCACTGTTTCTGCCTTCTTGTTAGGAACCGCAAATGCCTCCGGCCAACCACTGTACATATCTATGAATGTAACTATGTATTGGTTACCTGAATGGGTCTTTGGGTAGGGTCCTGAGACATCTAAAGCAACCTTTGCGAAAGGAAAAGGAGGGAAGTCACATTCCTGTATGTGGGGTTGCTGCCTCTTTAGGTTTCTTGTCTGACACGGGATACATTTACCTACGAAATCATTTATTTCTCTAAGTAAACAAGGCCAGAAATACTTTTGTTTTATTGAGTGAAATGTCTTATCCACCCCCATGTGACCACTGTCATCATGGTATTGAACTAGCATCCTTTTTCTAAGGTGAGATGGTACATACAGCCTGATGAGGGGTTCATCATCAGGCTGAGACAAATAGTACACCACCTCATCCATTACTATATATCTCTTCTGTTCTGCTTTGATAGCCCTACCATTTCGTAATCTAATCTTCAGGTCTAAGATGTTTTTGTCTGATTCTTGCTCCCTGATTATGTCTATTCCTTTCAATGTGGGCCGTTCGGGTGCCTCTGCTGAATTTCCGACATTTTTATGGGCTGCTAATTCTTCCGGCTCCATTAGGTTGGAGTTTATAACACTAACCAAGTAATTTCTATCATCTATATCTACTGGAGAAGCAATATGGTCTTCGTTCACATCAACAGCGCGTGATAAGAGATCCGCGCAAACATTATCCTTACCCTTAAGATACTGTATGCTGCAATTGTAGCCAGACATGCTCAGAGCCCAAGTCTGTATCTTCTTATTTTGTATGGGCGAGTTAAGTAAGTGCTCCAGGGGCCTATGATCAGTGTATATTGTGAATGTTGCGCCATGCAGGTAGTGATTCAGTTTTTGAAGAGCATAGTGTATGGCATAAGCCTCTTTCTCTATAGTTGACCACCTCGTTTGTGTGTCACTTAATTTATGGGACAATAAATAAATTGGTTTTTCTACATCCTTCCTATTTTCCTTATCGTACACCACCTGGGATAGGCATGCGCCAATCGATTGATCGGATGCGTCAGTATATAACCTATACGCCTTATTTGGGTTGGGATAGGCTAGTGTTACCATCTCCGCGAGCTTCGTTTTTAGTGTATCGAAAGCGGTTTGGCAAGCATCGTCCCATTGGAATCGTGCATATTTCCTTGTCAAATTGACCAGCGGTTCGGCTATATCAGAGAAATTTCTAATAAAGCGGCGATAGTATGAGGTCATCCCGATAAAAGCTCTTACTTGCTTAACAGTGGTTGGAGTAGAAACTGACTTTATAGCCTTGACTTTATTGAGGTCTGGTTGTATTCCCTCTTCACTTATCTTGAACCCCAGGTATTGGGTCTCTTTCTTAAAGAACTCACACTTAGCTGGCTTCAGTTTAAGGTTGTGCTTACGTAGACTACTCAAGACTGTGTCTATATGTCTTAAATGATCTTCCACCGTATTTGAAAATATCAGAATATCATCTAAATATGCCAGAGCAAAATCTTCCTGTCCCTGTAAAACAACTGACATTAATTCCTGGAAGATGCCGGGTGCGTTTGCAAGTCCAAATGGCATAACATTAAAATGAAACAGACCCTTGTGGCAGGTGAATGCACTTTTTTCTTTGTCATCATCATGAAGCTTAACTTGCCAGTACCCTGATTTTAAATCAAGCTTCGAAAAGTACCTTGCCGAACCAAGTGATGCCAGTATATCATCGATGACAGGAAGAGGTCGAGCATATTTCTTTGTAATCTTATTAAGTGCTCTAAAGTCTACACAAAATCTCCTACCACCGTCTTTCTTATCTACTAAAACTACTGGAAAACCCCATGGGCTATTGGATCTCTCAATTACACCTGCCTGCATCATTTCGTCGATTGCTGAATCCATTGTCTTTCTTTGTTTGAGGGGTGTGCGATATGGGCGTTTTCTTATGGGCTCATGCGTTCCAGTATCGATACGCATCTCCACAGTATCGGTTCTGCCCAGGTTTTTGTCGTCACTAACGAACATGTCCCTATTTCTTTTTAGCAATTTGTTAATTTCAGGCTTGAATTCCTCCGATACATGTACCTGTTCCAAATCTACATCAGGACTTTTATTATTTTGTTTATCGGGCATAGTAATTTCAGTAATATCACCTGCCCTTTCCAATTTAGCCAGCGGACACCCCCGTCTCAAAGTGATTGTCTGGTTAGTGTTATTCATTATCAGCAACTGAAACTTACGAGACTTTGGCATTTTTACAACTGCGTTGGCTACTGATATACCACATAAGTTGCTAACATATCCACTACTCAGCTGTTCGATTTCATATTCTTTGCCACGTCCATTTCTCAGCCTGGTTAATCCCAGACAAGCATGCAGGTGTTGAGGTCTTAATGTTACTATTTGAGCTAACCTAACAATAGAGGAAATATGAACATCCTCCTCCAATGCCACGTATTCTTCACCAATCTTCAATGCCCCCAAATCGAAATACATTCTCACCCCGTTCTGCATCAGCCAATCTCGGCCAAGTATAACGTTTCTATTGAGATTTTTCACGACTAAAAAATCATGGGGTATGGACTTACTTCCTATCTGGACCTGTAGACGACAAAGGCCTTCAACGTATAACGGGGATCCATTCGCAGTTCGAAGTTTAATGTCCCTCTTTTGCAGTTCAAGTCCCAGTCGCAATTTTTTAAATACCCTACAGCTTATAACCGATACCTCTGCTCCCGTATCTACCAATGCCCTATAAGGTCTACGTTCTATTCTAATAAAGATGGAATTTGGCGCGCCCATATTACCAACTATGTGCGTTGGTACCGCCTTGTTCCGTTCGTTGGGCGTCGCACGAACGGACCTCTGCCGTTTCCCGGGGCGCGTCTACAAAATTTCGCTATGTGGCCTTCTTTCCCACAATTCCAACACCTAACAACGCTCCCGTTCCTCTCCCGCTCGCGAGTCTTGTATTCAGTTCCCCTATTACCAACTTTTCTATTGTTCTTATTCCTATTATTATTATTATTATTATTAGTATTAGATTCAGCGGGGCTTACGGCTTCTATCGGTACCCGTCTCCGAGAGTGGCAAATTTCCATAGGCTCCTCTTCGTATTCAGAGTTTGCATCGAGTCGAATTTTCCATCTCAACTCAGATAACGCTTTCTGATAGGCAGCCTCTAGTGTTTGTGGCTCATCCTTCATAACTGCCATCTTTATTTCCCGATCCCTTAGACCTTTTATGAAAAATCCTAGAACTTGTTTTATCACAACTTCATTCCTCCCGTCAACCCCAACATATGCGCTCTCCGCTAGGCGTACTACTCTCTGCATGTAGTCCTGCACCCCCTCTGTTCTACCCTGCTTAATGTTCACTAATTCGACTAACCGTGCGTCGGGGTCTAAAACCAATCCGTAGTATTCCTTTAAAGAAGTTTTGAACTCCTTCCATGTGAGTTGTGGGTTATTAGAGATTAGTCTATATACATAGTGTCCAACAGCTCCCCTTGTTGTGAGAAGAGCTGCCTGACACTTGTCTTCTTCTGCCACGCGCACAACTTTAAAATACCTCTCCATATCCTCCAACCAAGCACTATAACCACCATCTTCTTTGCACGCTAATGGCTGTATATTCTTCAAAAAAGATTCTCCCCTTAAAGTGTTCGACACCGAACAAGCCACATTTCTCAATTCCAGGGTCAGACCTTGAACAAAATCGGCAAAAGTATGCTGTTCCATTTTTTTTTTTTTAATTAGACTTATTATAACTTATTATGAACAAGAGCAGAACACACACAACATCGAATCAAAAGTCACCTACCTTTCGTTGATGTCGTCTATGGTCGTCCGGTTGCTTTCTATTTTCGTCTTCTTTTTTCTTTTTCTTCCTCTATCTGGTGGTTTTAATTCAGTAGAATTTCAAATTGTCGCCGTGGTAACCAAGTTCGCATCTATCTGTTTTGTTGTTGTTGTTGTCTTAAAACAGCAAGTCACTAGGCACCAATTTGCGTATGTTATATATCGCCGTACGACGACAAACAACGAGAACACGCATATATAAAAATATAAGGTTATATTTTTATTCCTGACGACGAACCCGTGTGGAACAGAGAATGGAAGAGTGAGAGCGCACATAGAATGGGTCGACGGGAGTGTAGTCTTGCCTGTGGTGTCTCTCTGCTTCCACTGGCCGTTCTCTGCTGGCGAATCCGTGTGTCGAGGTCTTTTTATAGTCTTCTAGAACCGGGACTTTTCCTTCCGGTTTTGCCTCGCCCACGCAACGCCACGTAATTCCAAGAGACACCTGTTCTGTTTGCCTCCGTAGTCATTTCCGCCGCTGTCGGAAATAAGGTCAAACGAGCCCGACTCATAACCCTGCGACATCCGCTCCAGGCCCCGATAGGATGTATTTCTCAAACACCTGTTTTGTCGTTCGCCGACCCCTTCACCGACGAGAAACACCATCGATTGCATCAACCTTCCTCGGGTGGGGCCAGATTGCTATATTACACTATAAGTGTCTGCGAGTGTTCTTAGCTAGGTTTTGTGTCGAGGTACCCTCGATAAATATTGAAAATCGATAATCGAAAAAATCGGACTATAGAAGGAGTGGTCCGATTTTAATCAAATTTGATACACTCATAGATAAAGACATAAGAAACGATATTCAGAAATTTCAAGGTTGCAGTTCTTACAATAGTGTAGAAAATCGATAATATATATATATATATATATAATGCAAGATGTTTGTGTGTGTGTGTCTGTTTATCTGCCTGTATGTCTTTATTTTTTCAACCCTTTAATTTTAGTTTTTGCTTTCTCCTTGACTCCCACCTCTCTATTACCCTCTCTTTAACATCGCCTGTATGTTTTCTTTTCTGCCTTTCCTCTCCTCTCACTGTAACCCCCCTGCACACCAGTGGCAGTACTGCCTTGACTGGACTGAAACGATTATAAAAAAAAAGAAATCAACTTTTTCATTTTCTTTGTTAACGGTTTGGTATTTTCCCTTTCATTTTGAATTTGTCGAGTGTTGGTCATTGTTTTCATGCAAACACTCCATGAAAATCTTAGCCAAATTCTTGGTGTTTGATTACTGTGGACATCTTAATTTTCATGTCATTAGGGTTGAAAAGTCATTCAATGTGTAATTTGAGTCTTGGGCTTTTTTCTATGATGATTTTCATAATATAATGTTACCAAGACCTCCTACAGAAGGTAGGTGAAGAAAGTAACAAGAAAGAACTAGAAATAAACCGAATGCATGGTCATCAGTAAAAAGTGCTGTCCGTCCTTCAATATGGCAGTGAATGATGGACAATATCATCAAAATGAAGGAAAAACTTAAAGTAACTGAAATGTGGTTCTACAGAAGGATGCTGCGAATATCATGGATGGAGCATGTGAGCAATGATGATCATCTTAGAAATGATGGAAACAAAAAGGAAATTAATACTGAGCATCAGCAGGAGACAACTGAAGTTCCTGGGACACGCAATGAGGAAGGAGAACTTGGAGAATCTGATACTTACAGGCCAGATAGAGGGAAAAAGAGACGGATAGCATATTTCAAGGATCTAATCAGGTGGATGATGGATCGAGGATTGCTTGGTGTAACAGGAGAAGGCGTGCTCAGAGCCACCAGGGATAGGGAAACGTGGAAAGTCATGATCGCCTACATCCTGAAGAGACAGGGCACATAGAAGAAGAAGCACGTTTCTATCATTTTTCGCTATTTTCTACAATTTAACGCATCTATGCCTCATGAATTGATCGAACCGCCGTTATAGATAAAAAAAAAAAAACTAAACAGAACAATTTTAAAATCTATTAAAATCAAATATGCATCTTAGGGATATCATTCAAAGATTTTATTATTTTTTAAAAAAGTTTTTGACTGAAATTATTTATTAAAGCAATTTCATTATATCTAAAATTATTGATAAATTGAACTTTGTCTATGTGTGTGTGTGTGTGTGTGTGTGTGTGTGTGTCCGTTATCTATAGACTCCGAAACGACTGAACCGATTTTCATGAAAATTAACACAGTTGCACTATAAGCGTCTGCGAGTGTTCTTAGCTAGGTTTTGTGTCGAGGTATCTTCGATAAATATCGAAAATCGATAATCGAAAAAATCGGGTTATAGAAAGAGTGGTCCGATTTTAATCAATTTGATACACTCATAGACAAAGACATAAGAAACGATATTCAGAAATTTCAAGGTTGCAGTTCTTACAATAGTGTAGAAAATCGATAATATATATATATATATAATGCAAGATGTTTGTGTGTGTGTGTCTGTTTATCTGCCTGTATGTCTTTATTTTTTCAACCCTTTAATTTTAGTTTTGCTTCGGGTTTGGCTCTAAGTAGGTATAATTGTAGTTCTTAGTCTCAGCCATGATACCATTTACTCAGAGGACTTATTTAGCCTTCAAAATTCAGCTTACGACGAAAAAAACTTATTTGATATCGATACCAGGAAATCAAAATTTGACTTACATCCATTCATTTTTCTTTCAGTCTACGGTTTCGCTTTAACTGGAAACAACTATTGCTTTTTAGTCTTTCGTGCCAATGTCCAAAGAGTTTGAGCTCCAGGACCATGGATTAGTTTTACAGCTTTCATTACACCCGAGCAACGCCGGGCTATACTGCTAGTATATATATATATATATATATATATATATATATATATATATATATATATATATATATATATAGGTGCGATTGGTAAATTGTCGCAATTATTTTATTATGTCAAATTTTCTTTAGGCTGAGTCTGAGCTCCAGGACCATGGATTAGTTTTACAGCTTTCATTACACCCGAGCAACGCCGGGCTACACTGCTAGTAAAATATAATTCAATAAAACATAAAATTTAATTTTGCTAACAGTTGGTGCTTGCATAATTTAATAAAACACTATATTTTCTTTCAGATTGGACAGAAAATAAACTAGAATAAAATATCATCCTTTCTTGAACTGTTGATTAGAAATAATTTATCTTTAAGCATGAAAAAGCAATGTCTTCATTACAGCATTTCTGGTGTCTCGTATTTAATTTTTCGTTGTAGTTTTTCGCGCGATTTTTATATCGGGAGTGGAGTCTTCCGGTATTATTATTTAACATTTGTTCTCAGGGGTTACTTCTTCTTCTTCTTCTTCTTCTTCTTCTTCTTCTTCTTCTTCTTCTTCTTCTTCTTCTTCTTCTCTGTGCTCTGTCCTTTCCGGACGTAAGCGATCATGGCCTTCCACATCTCCCTATCCCTGGCGGCTCTTAGCTTTCTCCTGTTACACCACGCAACCCCCGTTCTGTCCTCCACTAGCTCAAGCCCATAAATCCAGAATATAAATGTATAGAAACTCGCATGGCCACAAAAGAAGGTATCAGTTTATATAGTGATTATAATATAGAATTGATCTCCCATTTTATATCCACATTATAATTTCTTATAAACAGTTGGCATATATAAACTTCTTCCATGTGCCGTGTCCTTTCAGGACGTAGGCAATCATAGCTTTCCACGTTTCCCTATCCCTGGTGGCTCTTAGCACGCTTTCTCCTGTTGCAACATGCAACCCTCGTTCTATCATCCACCTGCTCAGGCCCTTCAAATATGTTATCCGCTGCCTTCCTCTGTCTCTGTTTCCTTCTATCTGGCCTGTTAATATCAGGTTCTCCAAGCCGTTCTTCCTCATTGCATGTCCCAGGAACTTCAGTTGTCTCTTCCCAATATTAATTTCCTTTTTTTCCATTCTTTCCAACACCTCATCATTGCTCACATGTTCGGTCTATGATATCCGCAGCATCCTTCTGTAGAACCACATTTCTGCTGCTTCAAGTTTTTTTCCTCACCTTCGATAATATTGTCCAGCATTCACTGCCGTATTGAAGAACTGACATCACATAGCAATCTAGCACTCTTTTCTTTGTTTGTAGTGACATTTTCCTGTGTCTTATTACTTTGATCAACTTCTGGAACGCGTCCTTCGCCATGCCAATTCATCTTCGGATCTCTGTGTCGCACTTTCCATCTCCTGTTAGAACACTTCCTAGGTATCTAAATTTTTGTACTTGCTTGATTCTAGTTTCTTCCACCTGTATTTGACATTTTGGGTAGCTCTTTTTGCTGATGACCATGCATTCAGTTTTCTTGCAGGCGTCAATAAACGTTTTTTAAAATTATATTTTATTAAAAAAGAAAGCATTACTGGTACAAAATTCATTTAATTAATCATTACATTTACAAAATGACTTTGAAATATATCTCTCGGATAAAAATTTTACCTTTAAAAGATTGTTAAATTTTCACTTCCCAATTTTTGTCTATAAAGGCGATTCGATGATTCCACAAGTGATGAGTGAAGGTGCTAGTCTAAAACTTTATTAAAAACTATTTATTAGAAATATTTTTTTTTAATTCTAAAAATGAAATATAAGTTCAAAGATGTAAATTAACTTCTTTAACCTTTATTTTTCGAGTACTTTTAAGAAGTCCGTGGAGTTGCATAAATATTTCTTATCGACATTGCTTATTTGACGATCGAATAATAACGATCTGAATGTATCAATAAAATAATAAAAGAAAACCTAACCAGTAATTAATAAACCAAATAATAATAATAATAATAATAATAATAATAAACCAAATAATAATAATAATAATAGATATCCTATATAATAATCTGTACCCAAAATGCAGGTTTTCAGATAAATATGAGAAACCAGAGAACTTTAGTATGTTCTGTCAGTCATTCAGGTAAGTGCCATACGTGATACACGCTTTGGGCAATCATGTCTCGAAAGAGACAGGACTGACTGGGCAGAAGATTTTCTATCCTGCTCTTTAAACTATAGCTGAAGAGAGAAGAGACGGATTGTATTAATAAGTATTAATTAGATGGGGGATCAGTTTATTACTTAATAACAATAGAAAACTAATCCCCCACTTTTTCCCAGTAGAAGCTTTACTTATGTTTCCAACTATTATCTTCATTCAGTCAGTTAAGTGCCATACGTGATACACGCTTAGGCGATCATGTCTCGAAAGAGACATGACTGACTGGGCAGAAGATTTTCTATCCTGCTCTTTAAACTATAGCTGAAGGGAGAAGAGACGGATTGTATTAATAAGTAGTAATTAATAGGGGGATCAGTTTATTACTTAATAACAATAGAAAATTGATCCCCCACTTTTTGCCCAGTAACAGCTTTACTTATGTTTCTGACTATTATCTTCATTCAGTCAGTTAAGTGCCATACGTGATACACGCTTTGGGTGATCATGTCTCGAAAGAGACATGACTGACCGTGCAGAAAATTTTCTATCCTGTTGTTTTAACTATAGCTGAAGAGAGAAATGGCGGATTGTATTAATAAGTAGTAATTTGTGGGGGTTCAGTATATTACTTAATAACAATGGAAAACTAATCACCCACTTTTTGCCCAGTGGAAGTTTCAATTATGTTTCCAATTATTATCTGAATTCAGTCATTGAAGTGCCATACGTGATACACGCTTTGGGAGATAATGTCTCTAAAGAGATATGACTGACTGAGCAAAAGATTATCCCGCAGTAGGTTGCCATTGCTTTCTGCGGTAGACTGGTTGCCAGCCAAGGCTACAGAACCCAATCTGTCCTATTATTTAATCCAGAACTGGAGGGAAAAGACGGACTAATGCGTAAGTGAATGCAAGGAATTCAAGTGGAATTCGAACTCGGATTACCGATTTCTCGTTCCGAGCCGATATCCACTGAACCACAACGCACAAGTATGATTTGTGCTTGCGCCAAAAGAATATAAGAATCGTTACGATAGAGTTGGACAATACTGACACTGGACAATATGCAAACGTTTTGGAAAAGATGTTGCCAAACACTGGTATGGACATCACCTAGCACAGTTTACAGAAATAGAAGACATAACAATTCTACGGGACTTTCTTTTTATTTATTTATTTATTCATTTATTTTTTACTCAATTTTAAACGTTCCATACTAAATTGAACGACTGGTTTTGTCTTTTTTCAAAGAAATTTCATTGACTGGACCTTAACTAAGTTAAAACTTAGTTAATTCACCACCCTAAATCTCTTTTTTTTAAATTGGAGTAGATAGACCTATCTATCGCCCGGTTCAGACTCCACCCACGTCTATTGAACAGGTGAAGAGGCTCATCCCTTGTTCCCCGTTAGGATGTGGTTTCCGGCTTTCTCTTTTCTCTCCTCAGTATTGGTGCTTCCGTGATTTTCTTGAGGTGCGCTTGGCTGGAGGTAACGTCTCATCATTGTGAGGGTACCGGGTTGGCAGTTTTCTGGTTGCTGCTTCCGACTGGTAGTTAGGAGCCCTAACTCTTACGTAGCGTCAAGAGCGGCTGCTCTGATCAACAGTTGTAGTGCCATGGATAGGTGTTCCTGCCAGCGCTTTTGGTGGGCAACCTTGAGGCCACACTTTGATACAGCACGAGCCAGTTCCCATGATAGCGCATATCGTGGATAATGACCGCTTTCATCCTCTATTCAAGGTCCCTCCCTACCAACAAATTTTATCATGATAAACGGAATCAGAAATAACCTTAAACCAGCCAAACTCAAATCACCAAAATCTCTTAAAATTTCTTTTACTAACATCGCCCGGTTCACACTCTTCCTACTAACTTTTTTAGCATAGAAGCTTTCCTCCGCGAAAAATCCCCTGACATCCTAGCGCTCTGTAAGACTAACCTCAACTCATCAATTCCCTCCTCTGACTTCTCGATCTCTGGTTATCTTCCCCTCCTAAGGAAGGATTCCACTGTCCACATGCATGGGCTGGAGGTCTACATTAGTGAACACCTCCTAACTAGGGTGACATCACTCGAATCCACTGCCTACCAATATGTATGTCCCCGTCTATCACTTCTCAGTTCGGTTAGCTACCTTTTCTTCCTTTACTGTTCCCCCTCTTCTCCCTTCTAGACAGCATTTCTGACAATATAGATAAGGCTACTTCCTACCACCCATTTGCTCACATATTTGTGTTCGGAGATCTTAATGCCCATCTTGCCGAATGGCTTAAAGACTCTGTTACTGATTCAGCAGGCATCCACGCCATGAACTTTGCTAATTCCCAATCCCTTACGCAAGTAGTGGACTTCCCCACACGCTTTCCAAGCTCTCCCTCTGGACACGCCTCTCTACTAGATATATGCTTTACCACTGCACCTGACTCCTGCCAGGTCTCATAGCTTTGCCCCCTCGGCAACTCCGACCATGCTGTTTCTGTTAATAATTCTCTCCACTCTCACACTCCCTAGGAGCCTCCTACTTATAGGACCTCCTACTGCTACCAAAGAGCTGACTGGGACGCCTTCCGCGACTTCCTCTGCGACGTCCCTTGGCGGAAAGGGTTCGATCTCCCAGTCAATGAATGTGCCTCTGAGATTTCGTCCTGGGTGAAAGCTGGCATTGATGCCTTCATACCTACCAGGAAGTTTCGTCTCAAACCTCATTCCTCCCCTTGGTTCTCCTCTGCCTGTTCGGCCGCCATTGCCCACAGGAATCACTACTTTCGACTACTTCAGAGACAGTCATCAAACCACAACAGACGTCTATTCACGTTTGCTCGTAATGAGTGCAAGAGAATCCTGAATGACGCCAAGCGGTTGTTTGCTGAGGGAATGAGACAGCGCATAGCTGACCGCAAGTTCGGCTCCAAAGACTATTGGCAGATATGCAAACGAGGGCTGAACAATAGCAAATCCTCTATCCCTCCTTTAATCAATGAATTCGAGGTCCTCACATAATCAGCGGATAAGGCTGAGTGCTTTGCTCGCAGATTCTCATCTAACTCTGCATTTGACTCATCTGGAGTAAACCCACATGACTTCCCTATTAGAAATGAGGCTAAACTGTATGATATACACATTACTCCCACAGTAGTATCCCGTGTAATATCAAAACTTGACCCCCACAAGGCGAGCGGTGGTGATGGAATCCCAGTAATTGTCCTTAAGAAATGTGCCCCTGAACTCTGTCCTATCTAAACTCTATAACTACTGCCTCTCTGCTTCCTGTTTTCCTGCATGCTGGAAGTCCTCTTCTGTCGTTCCTGTATTTAAGAACTCTGGTGAACCCTCAGACACATCCAACAATCGCCCAATCAGCCTTCTACCAATTTCCGGGAAGGTTTTCGAGGTCATTATTAATGTTGAAATAGTTCAGCATCGTACTGCCCATAAACTCTTCTCCGACAGGCAGTATGGCTTCCGCTTTGTCAGGTCCACGGCTGACATGCTAACGACCATTACGGAGTACATGCTCCAGGCCCTCGATGAGTCCGGCGTTGCTCGTTCTGTTGCTTTAAACATCTCTAAGGCTTTTGACAGAGTTTGGCACGCTGGCCTTCTATGCAAGTTACGGGGTTACGGTATTACCGGACGACTGCTTGATCTAATCCAATCTTTCCTACATAACCGCATAATTAAGTTTGTTCTAAATGGGCATGCCTCCACACCCTTCTGTACAAACGCTGGTGTCCCTCAGGGCTCTATCCTATTCCCAACGCTCTTCCGTATTTACATAAACGACCTCCCAGACGAGATCAAGAGCCAGGTAGGCATCTACGCAGATGACACCACAATTTACTGCCGCATCAGAAAGAATCCCGGCGTGACTGACAAACATAATCTCGTTGCTAATTTTGAAAGGGATCTACACTCTGTGGTGAATTGGGGTGAGAAATTTCAACGCGTCTAAGACCAAGCAGCTGTCTGTCAATCATCACAGGCAACCTCTCCTGCCTCCCATAAGCATGGACCAAGCGAGTCTACCCAAGAGCAATACTCTGCGTCTCCTCGGCTTTACTCTCTCTTCTGATCTCAAGTGGAACCACTACATTGAGTCAATAGCTAAATCCACTGCTAGGAAGGTTGGATCACTGTGTCGGGCCAGGATTTTTTTCCCACCTGAAACCATCCTGCATATATACAAATCAACCATTCGTCCGTATGGCAGTAGGTTGCCATTGCTTTCTGCGGTAGACTGGTTGCTAGCCAAGGCTATAGAACCCAATCTGTCCTGTTATTTAACCCATAACTGGAAGGAAGAGACGGATTAATACCTTTCCCAAGGGTATTTGCGCGTAAGTGAACGCAATGGATTCGACAAAAATCGAAATTTGATAATAATATCAATCTTTCGCACTTCCCACCTGTGGAACTCCCTTCCATATTCTTGCTTCCCTGACGGCTACAACCTCCAGAAATTTAAATGCAATGTCAATACTCATCTATTAACCACTGAACTCTAGCTCTCTCCCCACCCCCATATAACCTTCCCTTTCTCTCCACCTATGTATCTGTCATCGCACCTGCTTTCTCAGCTTTCTATTGCTCCTTTCTAACTAGTTTGTACTCCTCACTCTTTTCTAATTAATCTTTTTACAGTTATGTAGCCCCCCGCTCATCAGTGGCATTTCTGCCTTGCTCGGGGGGAAATGCTTAAAAAAAATAATGATAATAAAAATAATAATGATAATGATGATGGTTTATTAGGGTTTCGGTTCCAAAATTAGGTCTCCTTTCGGTTGGCATCCCCCGCAAACTCCCCCGCAAGCAATTTGGACCAATTCGTTGGTTCGGGAGCGATGAACAGTGGAGATTCGACCCAAGTAACCTGTGGCAATCCATTTGACCTGAAAAGAAAAATACAACAGATTGAATAGATAAAACTGATATAAAGAAACCTCTCATAAGCTTCTTCTTCATCTTCGTGTACTGTGTCTATTCAGGACGTAAGGCGATCATGGACTTCAACTTGGCTCTGTCTCTAGTCGCTCTCAATATTTCTTTTCTCTTGATATCTCTTCCAAGTCCCGCTCCGCCAACCATTTGCTCAGACCTGACAAGTACGTCACACGCTGCTTTCCCCTGTCTCTTCTTCCATTTATCCAACCTGTGAGTATTAACTTCTCCGAGCCTTACCACCTTAATACGTGTCCCAGGAAAATCACAAACACACACAGAAATGTGTAGGAATTTCGATCCTCACAGAGTACACATTTCTTTCGATCTTGTACCACATTTAATTTACGGTCACCGAAGTTAAGCAATGTTGAGCCTGGTCAGTACTTAGATGAGTGGCCGCTTGGGCATACCAGATGCTGTAATGCGTTGTGCGTTGTGGCGCAGTGAATATCGGTTCGAAAAGAGAAATCGGGGAGCCGAGTTCGAATTCCAGTTGGATGCCCTGCATTCCCTTACGCGCTAATACTCTTGGGAAAGGTATTAATCCGTCCCTTCCCTCCAGTTATGGGTTAAATCACAGAACAGCTTTGGTTCTAGAGTCTTGGTTGGCAACCAGTCTACTGCAGCAGGTATTGGCAATCTGTTGCTGGATAATTAAAATGTCTGAGGTCTATACAGGGTAGGACTTGGGACCCTGCTCTTTAACAAATCCCAATAAATCTTTCCCCATCGCTTGGAAGGAAGCCAGCTCAACCCGACCAGGGTGAATGCTGGAACAGGTACACGTAGGTACATTTAATCTATGCACAGTAACTATTTATTTGTGCACATCGACGTAGATTTATGTTTATCAAACTGGTCTCGTTAAAACAATTACAGCTGAGTAGTGAGTTTGATTCTCACTGGGTGCCCTATAACT
This sequence comes from Ascarosepion bandense, assembly GCA_037127315.1. Classification (NCBI taxonomy): domain Eukaryota; kingdom Metazoa; phylum Mollusca; class Cephalopoda; order Sepiida; family Sepiidae; genus Ascarosepion; species Ascarosepion bandense. Next base: position 1,104,101 of record JBBBDQ010002250.1, on the reverse strand, counting down.
TCGGCCTTGTGCATAGAAAATCACCATTAGGCACACACACACATATACTTACCTATTCCTCTCTCAAGTTCAAATGGAGCGACATGCTGGATGTCTTTCTGAGGCTTATATTTATTTAATTACCATAAACCTATGTCCTAATGCCAATGATTACCGAGTACAACGAATAAAACTCCCTATCCAGAGTCTTCTAACTCCCGATTGTTACTGCTGTCAGGTCATTGAGGCTATTTAAACCATAGTTGTAGATTTTACATTCAGAGTTATCCTTTTCCTAGACCGGCTGCCAACCCAGGCTGTAGGACTCTACTGTAGAGACGAAGAAGTATGACAAATAATTAAACAATGCAAGGAATCTGTGAAAAGCAATGATCACCGATATTCTGACGTAAAAGAAAACGCTAAATTCGTTAATGTACTATATTGATGTAGTAACACTTTAATATTTGAACACTAATTCGAAATGAATCTAAATCTATCTATCTAAACTTATTTATAAATGGAACTTTGTCTGTGTGTGTGTGTGTGTCTGTGTGTGTGTGTGTGTGTGTGTATCCGTTACCTATAGACTCCGAAACGGCCAAACCGATTTTCTTGAAAATTTTCACAGTTGTACTATAAGCGTTTGCGAGTGTTCTTAACTAGGTTTTGTGTCGTGGTACCCCTGATAAATATCGAAAATCAATAATCGAAAAACTCGGGTTATAGAAGGAGTGGTCCGATTTTAATCAAATTTGATACACACATAGACAAAGACATAAGAAACGATATTCAGAAATTTCAAGGTTGCAGTTCTTACAATAGAGTAGAAAATCGATAATATATATAGAAAAGACAAGATGTTTGTGTGTGTGTGTCTGTTTATCTGCCTGTATGTCTGTATTTTTTTCAGCCCTTTTATTTTAGTTTTTGCTTTGGGTTTGACTCAGGTATAATTGTAGTTCTTAGTCTCAGCGATGATACCATTTACTCAGAGGACTTATTTAGCCTTCAAAATTCAGTTTACGACGAAAAAACTTATTTGATATCGATACCAGGAAATCAAAATTTGACTTACATCTATTCATTTTTCTTTCAGTCTACGGTTTCGCTTTAACTGGAAACAACTATTGCTTTTTAGTCTTTCGTGCCAACGTTCAAAGAGTCTGAGCTCCTGGACCATGGATTAGTTTTAAAGCTTTCATTACACCCGAGCAACGCCGGGCTATACTGCGAGTGTACTATATTGATGTGGTAACACTTTAATACTTGAACACTATGAATTAGCAATAAAACTAATTCTGCTGCTAGAGACTTAGGTTCATAATATCGAGCCAGACAAGTTTTCTTGTCACAATACATTTTGCACATTTACAAATCTGCCATTCGTCAGTGCCTTGAATATTTCTGCCATAACTAGTTCCCTTTTACTGCTATATATCTCGAGAGTCTCGACAAAATTTAAGCAAGGGACTGTAATATTATATGTACTGACCTGGCATCTCGTCTTTAGTCAATTTCCCATCACCCCGTGGTGTCTTGACAATGACTTTTCTATAACTATTACCTTGGCAATTGTTCTGATGGTCTACGGCTATATCGTGTTGAATAGACCGGTTCAGTTTGATATCGATACCAGGAAATCAAAATTTGACTTACATCTATTCATTTTTCTTTCAGTCTACGGTTTCGCTTTAACTGGAAACAACTATTGCTTTTTAGTCTTTCGTGCCAAAGTCCAAAGAGTCTGAGCTCCAGGACCATGGATTAGTTTTAAAGCTTTCATTACACCCGAGCAACGCCGGGCTATACTGCTAGTATATATATATATATATATATATATATATATACTAGGTGCGATTGGTAAATTGTCGCAATTATTTTATTTAAAATATTCTTTAGGTTGATTCTGAGCTCCAGGACCATGGATTAGTTTTAAAGCTTTCATTACACCCGAGCAACGCCGGGCTATACTGCTAATTTATTATCAAAGTATTAACTTATAATAAAAATATTAATTTTATTTGTATTTAGTTTTATCTTACGGATTCTATATTTTCTAAAACCTTGAAAGAATTACTTACCGATGGTGGAACCACTAATCCTGTTTCTTTCAAGTCGATTTGGACAGATCCTTCTCGTGGTTTACAAAAATAACTTAAGCAATCACCAGCGAAGCCATAATTCAGGTTAACAGAACAATTTGCTCCTGATTTCTGAAACGAGTGTGGATCAGATATTCCAAAAAATCTCGACTCACAGCTGATTTTGGTAAATGTTTTATCGGTCACTATCACCCGTAAACGCTGAAAAATAAATAAGAAAAAAAAAAGAGACAAAAATGAAAACATGATAAAAATGATTTCAATCTTTTCAAATATTTTGACCAGATTCATCTTCTTCTATGTGTCCTGTTCTTTCAGGACGTAGGCGATCATGGCTTTCCACGTCTCCCTCTCCCTGGTGGCTCTTAGTATGTTTTCTTCTGTTATACCACGCAACCCCCGTTCTATCATCCACTACCTCAAGCCCATCAATCTAGAATATAAATGTATAGAAACGAGCATGGCCACAAAATGAGGGATCAGTTTATATATCGATTATAATATAGAATTTATACCCCATTAGATATCCACATTATAATATAGAATTTATCCCCCGTTAGATATCCACATAATAATTTCTTATAAACAGTTGGCATATATATTCTTCTTCTATATGCCTTGTCTTTTCAGGACGTAGGTGATCATGGCTTTCCACATCTTCCTATCCCTGGTGGCCCTTAGCACGCCTTCTCCTATTACACCACACAACCCCCGTTCTGTCATCCACTACCTCAAGCCCATAAATCTAGAATATAAATGTATAGAAACTGGCATGGCCACAAAATGAGGGATCAGTTTATATATTGATTATAATATAGAATTGATCCCCCATTTTATAACCACATTATAATTTCTTATAAACAGTTGGCATATATATTATTCTTCCATTTGCCTTGTCTTTTCAGGACGTAGGCGATCATGGTTTTCCACGTCTCCCTAGCCCTCTTAGTATGCTTTCTCCTGTTACCCCTCACAACCCTCGTTCCGTCATCAAATATGTTATCCGCTGCCTTCCTCTGTCTCTTTTTCCTTCTATCTGTCCTGTCAGTATTAAGTTCTCCCAGCCCCCCTTCCTCATTGCATGTCCCAGAAACTTCAGTTGTCTCTTTCTGATGCTTAGTATTAATTCCCTTTTTGTTGCCATTCTTTCCAACACCTCATCATTACTCGCATGTCCGATCCATGATATCCGCAGCATCCTTCTCTAGAACCACATTTCCGCTGCTTCAAGTTTTTTTCTCATCTTCGATGATATTGTCCAACATTCACTGCCGTATTGAAGAACTGACATCACATAGCAATCCAGCACTCTTTTCTTTGTTTCTAGTGAAAGTTTCCTGTGTCTTAATACTTTACTCAGGATCTGGAATGCGTCCTTCGCCATGCCAATTCTGTGTCGCACTTTCGATCTCCTGTTAGAACACTTTCTAGGTATTTAAATTTTTGTACTTGCTTCATTCTAGTATTCTCCCCCTGTATTTGGCATTTTGGGTTACTCTTTTTGCTGATGACCATGCATTCAGTTTTCCTACGGTTTATTTGTAGTCCTTTTTTTGTCAATCTCTTCAGCTATCTTCTGTAGGAGGTCTTTGTAGCTTTCTTTCAGTGTCTGCAATCAGCACCGTGACATCTGCATACCTTATGTTGTTCAAAGCGTGGCCTGCAATAACGAATCCTGGCGTAGCATTTAGGGTCCCCAAAATATTCTCACTGTACAAGTTGAACAGATCCGGTGAAAAGACATATCCATGTATTACGCCTCTTTCTATCTTTGTAAATCTGCTAAAATCGTTGCCTGTTCGTATGCAGACAGTTTGCTGCCAGTAGAGATTCTTGATTTCTCTTAGGTCTTTCCACAAAATGTCGAGGCTGCCGAGCATCTTCATCAAAACATTATGTCTTTTAGTGTTTCAAAAGCTTTTAGAGAAAAAGGGGTTCCATTGCTAGTAACGATAACAATATTGATGATTTATTTTATTTCAACGGATCATTTAAAATTTATATTTACATAATAAAAAAAATAAACTATAAAACGTCAGCTATAAATATCCATTGTGCGAAAGATAAATTGTCGCTGTTATATATTTCTTTGTTCAATGTTTGACGACCTATCAATCTTTATGAGATCATTTAAGGTTAAACAAATGTTTTTTTGGATAAGGTTGAATTGCTTTCAAATTTTTTTCTTGCAGTGCAATATTCATTGGGACTTGTTTTTTAAGGACAGGGTCCCCAAGTCCTATCCTTGTTATTTACTCCATAACTGGAGGGAAGGGACAGAATTGTATTCTGAAGATTAGATTTGAAGATGCCATTCTGAAGATGAGATTTTGATCTCGAAATATTAATGTATAATAAATAGGTAATATCCAACAACATCTTTACCTCCTTTATTTTACTATAAGCATTGTGACAGCCTCCAAGACCTAAACATACACCATATTCAGAAATTATAACATGAATATGTTATAATATCACTACAAAAGTAGCTATTTTGTTTCGACACTACTTGTGTCTTATCAAGTGATGAGGTTTATTTCAAGTTAAAGGGTTTTAAAAGGTTAAAATCAAGCCAAACCCCCTTAACCAGGGAGGCATTGTTGCATTGACAGTGAAGACTAATTAGAATAAAGTAACTTCTAATTTGAAGAATATGAGAACAAATTCAAAAAAATAATTTTGGGGGGGGGGCATTAATATTAGTGTTTGATTAAATTGGGATCAGCATTATTAATCGACTATTAGATTCACTTTATTTTATTGCGAATTTTAAATTCTAATTTTAACAAATCGTTGGATCCGGATTATTATAAAGTTATTCAGATATTAAACGAGAAGAAGACACGAACGCACACATACAAACCTACAAATGGGCAAATAGACGAGTATACACACATACACTGGTATACAGACACATACACAGATTAACATAGGCACGAATATATACATAAACAAATTTCAAAATTTTGTTTTTATGGAAGTGTCAATTTATCTGTTAAATTCTGAAGCTAGGTTTGGAAAACGTCTGTAAAGGCTACAATATTGGATACATGTAAGAGCGAATTCGTAAGATAACAATGGCATTGGATGAATAAGGTCAGGGCAGATACAATCATATTTCAGTGCATGAACATATAAACATAATGAGATATAAACTCACGCAAATCACAGGCTAAAAAGAAAAACGCACACGACTAAAAATTCCACAGATCATCATATATCTCAAAATAAAATATATAGCTACATACATGAAAATACTTATACAAAAATTCTGGCATAAACATACTCAAATAAGCACAGGAATACACACACACACACACACACACACACACACACACACACACACACACACACACACACACATATATGTATAAAATAAATTTTCAATATTCAAAAATGTTGAATGAACATTTCGACATAAAATCATATGTACATATGTATATAGGAATATATATATATATATATATATATATATATATATTCAGAAATGATAACATAAATATGATATAATATCTCTACAAAAGTAGCTATTTTGTTTCGACACTACTTGTGTCTTATCAAGTGATGAGGTTTATTTCAAGTTGAAGGATTTTAAAAGGTTAAAATCAATCAAAACAACCTTAACCAGGGAAGCATTGTTGCATAGACAGTGTGGACCAATCAGAATAAAGTAACTTCTAATTTGCATAGACAGTGTGGACCAATCAAAATAAAGTAACTTCTAATTTGAAAAATAGGTGAGCAGACTCAAAACACAATTTGGCGGTGGGTATTAATATTTGATTAAATTAAGATCAACATTATTAAAAGCCTATTAGATTCACTTGATTTTATGGGAAATTTCCAATTCTAAGTATTAGATTTAGAAATTTATTTATGTATTAAACGAGGAAAAGACATGAACGCACACATATAAGCCTACCAAAGTTTACACGTTATATATATATATATATATATATATATATATATATATATATATATATATACAAATGATATCTTCTTCCAAATCTATATTTTATAAAGAATTACACAACATTAAGCAAACGCTAGTCAATAATGGATTTCCTAACTCCGTTATTGATCAACAAATTAAAATGTATCTCAACAAAATTAACAATAGCTCTAACAATAATGATAATATTAATAATAATGGTTTACATCAAAATAAACATAACACTATTAACTTATACTATTGCAACCAAATACATAATAATTATAAACAAGATGAAAAAACTCTCAAAAACATAATACGTAGAAATGTTAAACCAGTCGATAGTAATAATCAAATTAAACTCATTATATATTATAAAAAGTTTAAAACAATTGACCTCATAGTCTATAATAACCCAACAAGCACTAAACTAAATTCTTTACAAAAAACCAATGTAGTGTACCAATTTACATACCCATTCAGAGATTGCATCTCTGATACTAATCAAAAACCTAGTACATATATTGGTTTTACCACAACCACGCTCTCCCGTAGACTTACATGTCATCTTTCTGATCAGAGTACTATTAAACAACATTTCTCTGAAAAACATAAACATGTAGGTAATATCAGACAGATTTTGGTCAACAATACGGTGATCCTTACTCATACACACAGTAAGAGGAACCTGCAGATATTGGAGGCCATGCACAGCAAATCAAAACAACCAACACTCAATAAAATCAACTTTAAAACAGGAAATAACATATTACATTGCATTTGACTACATGGTTTTGTTGTCATTTCGCGCTATCACGCGGTGTGACGTCATAAAACCGCATCGCAAACTTAAGAACTGCGTTTATTATTTTTGGTAACTATTGCCGTTGCCAAGCGGAGTTTTATGTCAACACAAAATAAAATCGTCGGTGATGGTGGATTTTATAATAGTTCAGTTTAAACTACCTCTCTGAAGATGGATCATGTGAGCCGAAAGCTTAGAAGAAAACCAATAAATAATTATCCAAATGTTGGAGAATTTTTGTCTTTATTTTCAACTGAAATTAAAGCAAAAATACGACGTTTAGAACGGTTCATGATTAAACATAATAGACATTCATTGTCTCTTATATTTAATAGCATATGTCTAGAAAATTACTTGCTGCCTCGATATACTAAATATATATATATATATATATATATATAGTGATACACACAGAGGAAGACATAGAGTGGAAAATAAATATAATTGAATAAAGGCTCTTAACTTACGACTAATTCCAGTCGAATCTTGTGGTAAAATATAATACCTGACGCATGTTTGGTCCAGTCGATTTCTTTACAACGTAAAGAACGAAAAGAATGAAAAGGCGGGTATTTTGAAAAATTTTCATAAATCAGGGTTATGTAATCTCGCGGATATTTCGAGTTCATCTCGTAGCAATATACTTTGAGCGGAGGTTTCGTACCCATCACTGGTCTGACAATATAATGACCGTCTGAGCTGGCGTTATTGCAAATTTTCATATCCCGACAGCTGGTTAATTCTACGAAAATAAACGTCTATTATTAGAGACTGCAAACAATACCAAGGAAAGGCACAGCATATATACTTTTAAATAAAAACATGCAAAACAAATATAAACAGGCAAAAGATGAATGCCTCAAATAAAAGTGTGGACAGAGACAGGAAAGCCGAATAACATGGATATGGCAAGTATAAGTAAAAGAAGAAAAGAAATAAGAGAAAATATGTGCTCCACGGTAGGATGCATAAATCTAAAAATAGTACGTTTCATGACAGAGAAAATGTGAAAACTTTAGTGTGAACAAAGGTCAATAAGAGAACAACATTCAAGAAGGCTTAATATGGAGATTAATATTGCATTTAAATTTTGGAAGAGTGTAATTGACAGGGAAGCAAGAAATCTGAAGTGACTTCCACAGGTGAAAAGTGTGAGGAAACTATTAGAATAGAACTTACGGTCACATCTACCTATTTCAACAAACAAAATAATGAGATCTCGTAAATAATAAATTAGTACACTTGAAATTCATGCGGTCGAGTTACAAATGGAACTTCCTTCCATATATTTGCTTTCCTGACGGCTATAACCTTCAAGAATTTGAATGCAAAGTCAATTCCCATCTCTTTCCATTTAACTCCAGCACTTTCCACACCACACCGTGTATCTTGTTATTTTATTTTCTCTCTACCTTCGCAATTGTCTTCACTCCTGTGTTCATCTCCTTCTCTTGCCCTTTCTCTTTCACCCCCTGTAGCTGGTTCGTCTTTGTCTTCACTCTTTTCCTGTCTAAATATTTAACTCTCTTATGTAGGCCCCCTTCACATCAGTGCCGGTATTGCCTTGCTTGGAGTTAAAATCATTAAAAAAAAGAAAAAAAAAGATAACTTTCTTTGACATTGACTTGCACTGTATCGATTCGGTAGAGAGGTATCTACGAAAAGTATATATATATATATATCAGAGTGAATAAAGAAACGAAGATAAATTTACAACGTTTAAAACATTAATTTTAAACATTGCTCGATATATAGTATATAGCTGTGAGTATTTATTATAAATTATATTATAGAACATGTATAAACTTTTTATATCCACTACAAATTGTACATTTTGTTTCGACATTGAAATGACAATGTTTCATCAGGTGGTGTGGAAAGGAATGGAAAGTCTCTTTTCTTATATTTGGCGAGTTGTGTGTGTGATGTTGGTGGGGGTTAGCGATAAGGGAATAAATTTTGTAAATTGTCCGTTAGAATTTTGAAAAGGGTGAATGGATATAGTTTTTTATGGCCTAATGGCTGGATGAAGGTAGCCGAAGGAAGTAACAAGAAAGGACTAGAAATAAACTGCACGAAAACCGAATGCATGGTCATCAGTAAAAAGGGTAGCTCAAAATGCCAAATACAGGTCAGGGATACCAGAATCAAGCAGGTACAAAAATTTAAATACCTGGGAAGTGCTATAATAGGAGATGGAAAGTGCGACACAGAGGTCCGAAGGCGAATTGGTATGGCGGAGGAAGCATTTCAGAAGTTGAGTAAAGTATTAAGAAACAGGACAATTTCGCTAAAAACTAGGAAGAGAGTACTGGATTGCTACGTGCTGTCCGTCCTTCAATATGACAGTGAATGCTGGACAATACCATCAAAGATGAAGGAAAAACTAAAAGCAACTGAAATGTGGTTCTACAGAAGGATGCTGCGGATATCATGGATCGAACATGTGAGCAATGATGAGGTCGTGAAAATGATGAAAACAAATAGGAAATTAATACTGAGCATCAGGAAGAGACAGCTGAAGTTCCTGGGACACGCAATGAGGAAGGAGGGCTTGGAGAAACTGATATTAACAGGCCAGATAGAGGGAAAAGAGACTGGGGAAAGCAGCGGATTTAAAGGACCTAATCATGTGGATGATGGAACGAGGATTGCATGGTGTAACAGGAGAAGGCGTGCTCAGAGCCACCAGGAATAGGGAAAAGTTGAAGGCCATGATCGCCTACGTCCTGAAGGGACAAGGCACATAGAAGAAGAAAAAAGGGGAGAGTAGGGTGGGGTGGGGAATAGGATTAGATGCGATGAAGTGGGAATTGTAGTTACCATTTAGTGGATCTATCTTTATTATTTAATATACAATATTTTTTATTTAAACTCAGTTTTTATAATTAATCTAATTTTGTATATTTAACCTTAATTTTAAATTTAGGAAATCACTTTTTCCTATAAAACTTTAAAATAGATCACCGTTTGTGGTATAGAAGAGGTAAATGTTGATGTAACAGTGTTGTGAATATTATAAAGATTGATCGTTTCTAAGGGGTCCTAGTTTTGGCCTTTGTAGTATTTTTTAGCATGATTGTAAGGTTAAGTCTTTAACACGTTTGCAGTTTACTGTGGTAGTTTAAAAGTCTGTTGCTATTCATGTATTTAATGATTTCAATTTTCTCTTGAAGACAAAGGAAACATGGTTCCTTTATTGATTTAGATGTTCCTTGCTTGTCTGAGGATTTTCCATTTAACTTTAGGTGTTTCATTTTCGTTTTTTAACTTCCAGAAGTATTTGGAAAGAGACGTCATGTTTTTTTTTTGTTATGAGGATGAGAAGTGATTGTAAAAGCGCTTTTTAAATCATTGTGTTTCCGATAGAAATTTTCTCATCTTTGTATTCTCCATGGATGAACTCGAACATATATATATCAGGAATTTTGTTCAACATTTATTAGGAATGGGGTATTGGTTTGGGTTTCTTCAGTTACAATAGTTATTATTATGGAGCTGACTAGTATGAGTGTTGGAGTGATTTTTTTGTATGCTTTTAATATTTTACTGTCATGTACTTTAATTATATATATATATATATATATATATATATATATATATATATATATATATATATATATTCAGAATTCAGATAAGATTCAGCATGTTGTTTATTAACCTAATGATCTTCCGGTATCTCACTATTGTCGTATATATATAATTTTTTTTTATCATATCACCCCAAGCAAGGCAGTCCACTGCCGCTATAGCGCATGGAGCTACATAGAGTGATTGAGTATAGGAAATGTCAGAGGGAGGGTGATAGACGAGTTAGAAAGTACGTAGGGAGAGCGTTGGAGGGAATGAGTGCGAGTTAGTGTGTTAAGAGGTGTCTATTGACCTTACATTTAAACTCCTGGAGGTTGTAGCCGTCGGGGAAGCAATCATGCGGAAAGGAATTCCACAGGCGGGAAGTGCGAGAAAAGAAGCTGTTGTTGTAGAAATTGCGATTACATTTCATCGGTTTCACTGAAAAGGGGTGGGACCTAGTTTCCAATCTGGTATCTTGTGCAAACTCACAACCAGTGATTTAAGTTCAGCCGAGCAGAAGCCGTGAAAGTACTTATAGAAGAGGCACGATGAGAGAGTGACTGCAGGCGGTCAGCTAAGTCGGTATCGATCACATTACAGATTCTCCGCTGTATTTTGTCAAGAAGCCCGAGGAGAATAGCAGGGGCACCCGACCAGATGTGGCAGCAGTATTCAATACACGGGCGGACGGTAGATTTATATATGTCCAGGAATTTACTATTTATGTAACGTTGTCCACGTCTACTTGCATCCCAATTGCAATCTTTTCTGGCCCTGGCGTTTTCTTCCTGTTCATCTTATCCGCAAAATGAAGGTCGTTCTGAATGGGCGTGCCTCTTCGTCCTACAGCACGAATGCTGGTGTCCCACAGGGCTCTATCCTGGGCCCGACGCTCTTCCTTATTTTCATCAACGACCTCCCAGATAAGATCAAGTCCCAAGTAGGCCTCTACGCAGATGACACTACAATATACTCCCGCTCCAGTAAGAAACCTGTCGTGGCGGACAGACATAATCTCGCTGCTGACCTTGAGCGAGATCTACACTCTGTGGTGAACTGGGGCAAGAAGTGGCTTGTCAACTTCAATTCATCTAAGACCAAGCTGTTGTCTGTCAACCATTACAGGCAACCTCTTCTGCCTCCCATAAGCATGGACCAAGTGATTCTCCCGGAGAGTAATACACTACGCCTCCTCGGACTTACCCTGTCCTCAGACCTCAAATGGAACCACTATATTGAATCCATAGCAAAATCTACTGCTAAGAAGATTGGGTCACTATGTCGATCCAGGATGTTTTTTCCACCTGAATCCATCCTGCATATATACAAGTCAACCATCCGTCCGTGCATGGAGTACTGCTGCCATTTATGGTCAGGTGCCCCTGCCGTTCCCTCAGTGTTCTTGACCAGCTCCAAAGGAGAGTCTGTAATGTGATAGGTACTGATCTGGCGACTCGACTGCAGCCACTTCCCCATCGTCGAAATGTGGCCTCCCTCTGTCTCTTCTATAAATACTTTCATGGCTTCTGCTCGGATGAGCTTAAGTCACTGATGCCTCCTCAACAGGTGTTTACTCGTGCAACCAGACTGGCAACTGGGTCCCACCCATTCACAGTCAAGTTAGCCAAATGCAGACGACAATTCTACTCCTGCAGCTTCCTCTCTCGCACTTCCCGCCTGTGGAACTCACTCCCGTATTCTTGCTTTTCTGACGGCTACAACCCCCAGAAATTTTAATGCAAAGTCAATACTCATCTACTAACAACTGGACTCTAGTTCTCTCCTCATCCCCGTGTAACCTTCCCTTTCTCTCCACCTATGTATCTGTCAACGCACCTGCTTTCTATTGTTCCTTTCTAACTAGTTTGTACTCCTCACTCTTTGCTAATTAATCTTTATACATTTATGTAACCCCCTGCACATCAGTGGCGTTTCCGCCTTGCTCGGGGTGAAATGATTTAAAAAAAAATCATAATTTAGGCGAGCATACTCTTGTGGGTGTCCTTTTCTCTTTCCCCTTCTCGCATTCTCTCTCTCTCTCTCTCTCTCTCTCTCTCTCTCTGAGTTTTGCCATTTCCATTCCGCAGTTTGAATATTGGTTTTCTTTCTTTTCTGCCACCATATAAATAATCTAATTTAATAATTAGTTCTTTATTGTCGATTTCTTTACTCACCATGCCTAGGAGATCTTGAAGTCAGCTTTACGTCTATTAGGATTACGCCCATCTATACTAAAAACAAACAAACTGATCGCTTCAATTGTGCAAATTAAACAAAGAAAAGAGTGCTGAATTGCTATGTGATGTCAGTTCTTCAATACGGCAGTGAATGCTGGACAATATCATCAAAGATGAAGGAAAGACTTGAAGCAACTGAAATGTGGTTCTACAGAAGAATACTGGATATAAAGTGGGAGATCAATACCGTATTACAAATAATATATAAACTGACCCCTCACTTTGTGGTCACAGCAGTTTCTATACATTTATATTTCTGAGATTCAAAAGCACAAGGAATCATTCCAGAAGCTGAGTAAAGTACTAACACACAGGAAAATTTCACTAGAAACAAAGAAAACAGTGCTGGATTGCTATGTGATGTCAGTTCTTCAATACGGCAGTGAATTCTGGACAATATCATCGAAAATGAGGACAAAACTGGAAGCAGCGGAAATGTGGTTCTACAGAAGGATGCTGCGGATATCGTGGACTGAGCATGCAAGCAACGATGAGGTGTTGGAAAGAATGGCAACAAAAAGGAAATTAATACTGAGCATCAGGAAGAGACAACTGAAGTTCCTGAGACGTGCAATAAGGAAGGAGAGCTTGGAGAACCTGATACTGACTGGTCAGATAGAAGGAAAAAGAGACAGAAGAAGGCAGCGAATAATATATATTGCAGGGCCTGATCAGGTGGATGACGAAACGGGGTTGCGAGGTGTAACAGGAGCAAACATACTAAGAGCCACAAGGGATAGGGAGACTTAGAGAACCATGATCGCCTACGCCCTGAAGGAACAGGGCACATAGAAGAAGAAGAAGAAGAAGAAGATTATGTAAATATTAAACACGACTGATCCCAACGAAAAATCAGCGTAAGTTATTTATTCCAGGAAGGCAAATAGAACTAAAATTCCATTTAATGTAGACTTCCATACGCACTACGTGTTGACAAAGAGAGAAATTTCCCAGTCCATTCTGACAGCAAAATAAAGACTCCAAAAAACCCATGTACCGAACTTTTGATGCAATGTACTCACGTGCTTTAAACATATAATTAGGCTTACCTTCTTTAACACAGGTGTAGTTAGACGCTGACGGATAACAAGCTTCGCATATGCCACATGGTTTATTCTGGCAAGGCCCCATACCAATCACCTAAGAAACAGAGAGAGAGAGACAGTGTCAAACGGGTTAAAAGGATTTCGTTCCAAAATTTAAGAAAAATACTTAAAAGTAAGAAAAGATTATCCATTAAGTCATTCTGTAAATAAGATGGTCGATCAGCGATCGAATAAAATGATGGGAGCAATTTCTGTTGCGTCCAGAATAGATGGACATGCACGATTATTTCTGTATAGATGTTCTCAAACGCATCCATAGTTATGTCAGATATACGCGCTTATTTTAAGTTTCACTTTCTCTCTGTTTGTCTATGGATTCACTTGAAATAAGATCGAATTATGGAGATATCTATGGATATCTGGTG
>JBBBDQ010002250.1:1042500-1085000 GCA_037127315.1 Ascarosepion bandense | reverse complement strand
TTGTTTTTTTTGTGGGGGGGGGCAGGGTCCACAAGTTCTACCCTTGTTATTTAACCCATAACTGGAGGGAAGGGACAGATTAATACCTTTCCCAAGGGTACCAGTGCTTAAGTGAATGCAGGGTATTCAACTGGAATTCGAACTCGGCTCACCGATTTCTCTTTCCGAGACGATATCCACTGCACCACAACGCATATCCGTCACTAAACGCTTACAGCACCTGGTATTCCCAAGCGGTCACCCATATAAGTACTGACCAGGCTCAACGTTGCTTAACTTCAGTGATCGAGAGAGAACCAGTGTATTCAACGTGATATGGCCGTAAGCCGCCAGCATAGGTAATGTGAAGATTTTTTATCCACAGACGTTGTTCAAAATGTTTTCTTGGTAACTTTGTTTCTAAAGAGGTGTCGGCCGAAAGGCGCCTTAAAAATCTCCCTAATATTTTTTCTTATTTTTCCTTTTTTTTATTGAGATACTTTTGTGTCTTTCTTAATAAAAAATGATCCTTTTAAAAATAATTGTAAATTGGTGCGGTAGTAGAAAGAATTTGTTTATATATATATATATATATATATATATATATATATATATATATATATTATAATATAATTATATGGTTATGTCAATTTTACATTGCGACATGGAATTTTCTATGTTTCGAGATTAATTCTCACCATCAGGCAATGTTGGTATGGTTGTGCAGATGATTTACATTTAAATGACAAATACATTCTGTTTACTGTGAATGTATGTGGGTGTTTTTTTTTTTTTTTTTTTTTTTTGTGTGTGTGTGTGTGTGGCTAATCAGAATTCAGATTCACTTTAGGGTTTGACCCCGAAGAATTTCTGTACTAACCAACTTTTTTTCTTCTCTTTTTTTCTTTTTCCTTGACACTATTCTTCTCTTGTCTATTTTCCTTCGCATTTATCTGATCTTATCATTTTCCCTTCCATTTTATTACATTTGGTGTGATATTCCTTTTTCAGTAGTGCCCATCTCCTTTCTCGTTCCCTTTAGTCTATTTGTTAAAGAAATGATTTTTTCCAAAAAACCTCCAACTGCTATTTTTTCGCTCCGTCTATCAATTTGCTGTAAAGTTTATTATCCTGAAACAAGGCGGGGGGGGGGGGGGCTTATTAAAAAAAGGAAAATTAACTTATTCTATTTTTGGCTTTATTTTTATTTTTATTTTTATTTTTACCTAATTCGTCAGTGGACATGTTATTTAATTTAGGTTTTATCCATTTTCTAATGTGAATAATTTTCAATGTCTACACATGACATTAATTTCGTTGCGTTTATTTAATAAATTTTTATTTTTAAGGGATCTAATAATAAATAGTTTTTCATATAAGCATAATGAACATGGTTCATTTAAGGACTTACATGTTTTAGCTTCTTTTAGGATTTTCCACTTTATTTTGGGTGTTTTGTTTGTTTCCTTTAGGTACAAATGGTATCTCGATAGGGATATTCTATTTCTGTCTTTGCTATTATTAAATGAAGAAGTATGCTGGTAAATTCTCTGCTTTAAAGTGTTTTTAGTACTCCCTATATAGATTTTTATATTGTTTGGGTTTTCCTTCGTCGATATTTAGCATTGATAGATTATCGATTCCGTCAAACACCTATTTTCTAGTGGACAGTTTATGGGGTTTTTATAATTACATTTTTTCTTGTCTAAATTGTTATTTTCTGTTGTCTGGTTATTTTTACTGGTTTTGTTGAATTTATTTTTTAAATATTATTATTGTGGTTTTTTATATTGCAATTGCTCTTTTCTTTTATATTATAGAACCACCCTATAATATAAAAGAAAAGAGCAATTGCTCTTTTATCCAATTTGATATCGAAGAATATCTAATCTTTTCACTCTATTTTATTTTATTTTTTTCAATTGGAGTAGATAGACTAAACTATCGCCCGGTTCACACTCCACCCACGTCTATTGAACAGGTGAATAGGCTCATCCCTTGTTTATGCTTAGGATGTGCTTTTCGGTTTTTCTCTTTTCCAATCTTTTCACTCTTTTTTTATCCTATTTTATTTTTTTCAATTGGAGTAGATAGACTAAACTATCGCCCGGTTCACACTTCACCCACGTCTATTGAGCAGGTGAAGAGGCTCATCCCTTGTTTCCTGTTTAGGATGTGGTTTCCGGTTTTCTCTTTTCCAATCTTTTCACTCTCACGTAGCCCCCTGCGCATCAGTGGCGTTTTCGCCTTGTTTGGGTGATATGATTAAAAAAAAAAAGTACTTCCAAAACTTCTGCCAATATCAGCAGTGCATGGGAAGTTGGGCCCGCAAGTGATTGGACAGTACGAAGGTGGTATCAATAGTTCAATGCTGGTGATGAAGAACGTAGAGAACGGTCATGCAGTCTTGACAACAAACAATTGCAAGCAGTTGTTGAGCGAAATTCATTTCAAAGTATCAGAGCAATTTCTCAGACGCTTAGTGTCAACTCTGCAACAGTCTCACGCCATTTGCAGAGTCTAGGCATTATGA
Source organism: Ascarosepion bandense (assembly GCA_037127315.1). Classification (NCBI taxonomy): domain Eukaryota; kingdom Metazoa; phylum Mollusca; class Cephalopoda; order Sepiida; family Sepiidae; genus Ascarosepion; species Ascarosepion bandense. Next base: position 1,082,488 of record JBBBDQ010002250.1, on the reverse strand, counting down.
AAATTTTCGATAAACGGATTCCCAATGAAAATTAAAAGCTTAACCGTTTTGAAGTGGGCTCTATGCTCTTTCTGCGTAACATCAATGATCTTTTTTGATAGTCACTTGTGATGAAAAGTGGATTCTTTATGATAGCCATAAATAATCAGTTTAATGAATTGTTCGTGATGATTCTCTTAAACATTTCCCAAAGCCAAAATTGCATCAGCAAAAGATTGTGGTGGCTGTTTGGTGGTCTGCAGTTGGTGTTATCCATTACTAGCAGTATAGCCCGGCGTTGCTCGGGTGTAATGAAAGCTTTAAAACTAATCCATTGTCCTAGAGCTCAGACTCTTTGGACGTTGGCACAAAAGACTAAAAAGTTTTCAGTTTTTTCGTCGTAAACTGAATTTTGAAGGCTAAATAAGTCCTCTGAGTAAATGGTATCATGGCTGAGACTAAGAACTACAATTATACCTACTTAGAGCCAAACCCGAAGCAAAAACTAACATAAAAGGGCTGAAAAAAATACAGACATCCAGGCAGATAAACAGACACACACACAAACATCTTGTTTATATATATATGTATATATATTATCGATTTTCTGCACTATTGTAAGAAATGCAACCTTGAATCTTCTGAATATAGTTCCCTATGTCTTTGTCTATGAGTGTATCAAATTTGATTAAAATCGGACCACTCCTTCTATAACCCGATTTTTTCGATTATCGATTTTCGATATTTATCGGGAGTACCTCAACACACAACCTACCTAAGAACACTCGCAGATGTTTATAGTATAACTATGTGAATTTTCAAGAAAATCGGTTCAGCCGTTTCGGAGTCTATAGGCAACGGATACACAGACAGACACAGACACACACAGACACACACACAGACAAAGTTCCATTTATAAATAAGTTTAGATAGCTTTCTGGAAGCCAATCAGAACATTAATGCAGAAGTTTACTGCAATCAACTTGCTGAAATGCATGCATGCACGCCTGAAAAAAGGGACATGCATTGGTGATTACGTGGGTCAAGTCACGAGAATGCGCGGTCACATACTGCAAGAATGACATTGCAAAAACTCACAGACTTAGGATACGGGTGATTACCATATCCTGAATATTCTCTTAATCTTTTACCCACTGATTATGATTTTAAGCACTTAAGCAGATTTGTAAATGGTCAAACTTTTAGGTCAAAACCAGAGGTGGAATTAGCTTTCAAAGATTTCGTTGGATCACAGCCAATAACTTTTTATCAACAAGGAATAAATAATCACAACGATCTATGGCAGAGGTGCACAGATGCTCAAAGCTCGTATTTTGACTTATCTTAGCATTTCACGGGTTAATTATCTTTGTAGCAACCTAATAGATATGAATAGACCGAGATAGATAGATAGATAGATAGATAGATAGATAGATAGATAGATAGATAACAGACTGATATATATATATATATATATTTGAAAATATTTCTATAAGTACAGAATTTAATTAAAGAAATAAAAGTGTAAATGATATTAAAAAGCAAAGCAACCGGTTTCGCTCCCGCTCTTCAGGCCTCTACGGGAGATTTTAATCTGAATTCAAAAAAATTAAAAAAGTGTGTCATGAAAATGAGAAGGATGAAAAAAAAATGTAAATGTTAGAGGCTAATTATATCGAGTCCCATCAACTCACGCTGTTTGCACAACGCAGGCTTTCGGGACCCGATATACAAAGCTTCCAAAACCTTAAGGTGGAATGAAGAGTGAGATCGGCACACAACAGTGAACCGATCTACACTAAAATTAGTAGCACACTTTTTATTCCTTATAAGGTGCTCACACACAGCGGAACCGTAGGTATTCGGGACGGACCCATTTCGAGGCAAGGTGTGATTTCTTATTTTAGTTGGGACATGTTGTTTAATTCTCATGTCGAGACGCTGAGTTGTTCTTCCTATGTAGTCAACTCCGCAACTACATTTATATTGATAAATTACAGAATTAATTTAGTGGGGAGAAAGAACATCTTTGCGTGCAGAACATAAAATGGACCGGGTTTGAAATACAATACGTACCTCAGCCGATGAAATGTGTCTAGCCAAACTTTCACATTTTGATCCAATCCAGGGAAGTCTAAGATAAACAGGGCATTTTTTAACAGTAATGAGTCTATCCTTTTTGAATTCAAAAATTTTGTTACAGATGACCGACTGCACAGTGTCGGGAGAAAGCCTAAACTACATAAGGTTTCCTTTACAAAACTGATTTCTTCATCAAGGAAAGACTCAGAACAGATCATTAACGCCCTGTGGACTAGGGTTCTAATAATATTTAACTTATTTTATTTTAGAACAAAAGGAATCCCAACGCGTATATAACCCCGCAAATGTTGGTTTCCTATAAATAGAGTTGAGAAAAGATGTAGGTGTCCAATGTACTAGGATATAAAAAAAAGCTAGTTGAGAATTTGATTCTTTCTAAACAGTAAACCTCAGTGCTTGTTGGATATGATTAAGAAAAGAGAGAAACTGGTCTGACTCAAGTTCATTATCAAATAAACAGAAAGTGTCATCCACATATCGACAATACAATTGAGGATGAAGTGAACTATTGCGTATTCTCTCTTCTCATGAAAGCCCACAAAAATATTGGCAAGTGCTGGACTCAAAGGAGAGCCCATAGCGACTCCATCAATCTATCGATACATAGTATTATTGAAACTCAATTCAACAGATGACGTAGCAAATTTCATCAAATTTACAAAAATTGATTCAGGTATACTAGGTGGAGACATAGAGCTACGATAAAGTAAATCACAGCAGAAATCTATTGTCTCCAAAAGAGGTACACAGGTATATAATGAAGAAACATCAACGGAACACATGAACTTACCTGAAGAAGAAAACTTTTGGATGCGGTCAACAAAAGATAAGGAATCCTTCAGACAGAATTCACTTAAGCGTTGCAACACTGGCTTCAAAAGAGAAGACAGCCATTTGGCTACTTTGTGTTGTGCTGATCCAACCATTTATAGAATAGGTCTCAATAGTACACCATCCTTATAGACTTTTGGAAGTACATATAACCTAGGACGAATGGATCCAGATGGACGAATCTCATCCGAAATTTCCTTGGAAAGAACACCACTTTTTACCCACCTCAAAAGTGATTTTTGAAATTTTATTTTACTTGAGGTAGTCCGATCACACGTATCGGCAGATCCAAGTTTTGTAAATTTTGAAGTGTCATCCAAAATAAAAGACATCTTGGACACATAATCTGCGCGATCAAAAACAACGACACCAGCACCTTTATCTGGTCTGGAAATCACTAATTCAAAGTTATTCCTCAGTGAATTAAGTACACCTTGATGTTCAGCTGTCTTGGATACGCGAATAACAATGTGATGATAGCACGGAAAGGAAAATGCAGGACTTCCTACAGAAACGATCAAGGGAAAGCCAGAAGAAAGAGTACAAACTTTTTGTAAGTGTACAAAGGATATCAGATTACTAATGTAACAGCAATAATTTGGAACTTTTAATGGGAAATGGATTTTGGTACTATAAGAATCGAGATTAAAATTCGGATGTTTTGATGTAGAACTTCTTTTAAACAAGAATCTCTGTAGTTTACAAAAGAACGGCAGAATAATAATTAGCAAGGTGATAAATCAACAACATTTTGTTACTGCACCGAGGAAGATAGTATGTGATATGGCCAACGACGTATTCAAAAGCTAACTGAGAAAGAGAAAAAATATTTACAAACAAAGAAAAGAGTGCTGGAGTGGTATGTGATATTTGTTCTATATGGCTGCAAATGTTAGACGATCTCTTCAGGGATGAAGAAGAGACTTGAGGCATCAAAAATGTGGTTCTACAAAAGGATGATGAGGATGCCATGGACCTGGCACGTGAGCAACGGCAAGGTGTTGGAGAGGTTGCAAACTAGAAAAAAACTTTAACTTAACATCAGGAACAGACAGTTGTGTTTCCTGGGACACGCAGTGAGAAAGAAGGGTCTAGAGTATCCAATATTCACAGGACGGATAGAGTAAAAAGAAACAGAAGAAAGCAGTGTAAGATTTTCTTGAGCAAATGGATGATAGAGTGGAATTTGGGGGAGATATTGAGAGAAATTGAATTCGTTGCATTCACTTACACGCAAATACCCTTAGGAAAGGTATTAATCCATCTATTCCTTCCAGTTATGGGTTAAATAACAGGACAGATTGGGTTCTATAGCCTTGGCTGTCAACCAGTCTACAGTAGAAAGCAATGCCAACCTAATGTTCTGCCCAGCCAGTCATGTCTCTTTCGAGACATGATCGACCAAAGCATGCATCACGTATGGCACTTAACTGACTGAATGAAGATAATAGTTGGAAATATAAGTAAAGCTTCTACTTGGCATAAAGTGGGGAATCTGTTTTCTATTGTTATTAAGTAATAAACTGATCCCCCACTAATTACTACTTATTAATACAATCCGTCTCTTCTCCATTAATCTATAGTTTAAAGAGCAAGATAGAAAATCTGTCCAGTTTAGTCATGTCTCTTTCGAGACATGATCGCCAAAGCGTGTATCATGTATGGCACTTAACTGACTGACTGACCGAGAGGAAAAATATTGCGAACGACAAGAGACAGTGGTAAGTGAAAATCCATGATCGCCTACGTCCTCTAAGGGACACGGCACATGAAGAAGAGAAGAAGCGCTTGCATATTATTAACCTGAACTATCTTGCAAAAATATGACTTCTTAATGAGATAGGACGTAAGTTTTGCAGGTGCATTGGTTTAATGTGATTTGTATTCAATTTGCCACGAACATGCCCATGCAGATCTGTTAAATTAACGAAAAAGAATGAATGATTTCAACACAGAAAATCATTAATAATGTGACAAAACGTTTTCAGAAACATACGTCCATATTTAATTGATATTCTGAGTCTTTTTGAATTGTATTGTTCGGAATCAGAAGCACCACGAATATTAATTAAATATACATGTATCCGACATATCTATAGGTTCATCTAATTCATCAAATGCGGTAATTTTAAATAAAAGTGATATTTAAGCTCAATATTGATGGTAATGTTCATCCCCAATCACCCTGAGTTCAGACTACTTAACCATACTAAAACCGAACTAGGAAAGATCAGTAAGGTTATTATCCAAAAAATCTGTAATAATTTAAGAATGTTTCTAAACATTAACCAATGGAAGTCCACAGGCGATTGTATTAAGTGGTTTAAAAGTCTAAAAAATTATAAAAAATCTGCCTTTATTAAATATGATATAAAAGACTTCTACCCATCTATAACTACTAAACTGCTTACTGAGGCTTTAACATTAGCTAAGGAATATAACGACATTACCGAAGCAGAATTAGAGATAATTTGGCATTGCCGTAAAACCCTCCTATATTATAATGATGAAATATGGATAAAAAAAACTGATGCCCAAGGATTTGACAATCCTATGGGGGCATTTGATGGTGCGAGGTGGCGGAGTTGATCGGTTGCTTACTTAGACTTCCATAATCACGGGTTGTACCGTGATGATGGCTTAATTATGGTAGATTATTGTACACCGAAAATAGGTGATAAAATTAGAAAAGATTTACAAAGATTTTTTAAAACTTACGGTTTCGCTATTGAAATCGAGCATAATATCAAGATTGTTAACTATTTGGATATTACGCTTAATTTAAATACAGGATATATTACACCATATATTAAAAATAATTATATCCCTAAATATGTAAACAAGAGTTCTAACCATGCCGCCCATATACATAATAGTAAAATTTTGGAAATCGAATCAATAAGTTAAAAATTCTTCTTGCAATGAAGAAATGCAAAGAAAAAGACATAGAGATTCCCACTAATTTCCCAGAAGCGCAACGCGTTCTCACAGTGGTTCGCACTGGGACTGGGACTGCAAAAGTTTGGGACATGCTCCTGGAAGGGGAAAAAAATTTTAAAATGTCTCCGCCTATCGTCTCTAAGGATGACGAAATGTTAGAGAAAGTTAAAGATTGCTGTGTAGGACGGGTCCCAATTTTGGTTCACCCCTCTCTTTGCGGGGCTCTCAAACTAACATTTCCCTGGGATGTTGGTGGCCTCTCCCGTGACGGCTACATTGACAAAGAGATGGGCAAGGGATCTATGGGAGAGGCTGTCGGCGTCCTTTCCCCGTCCATGTTCTGTCCAGGACCCCAACCCTAATTAAGGATCACGGTGGCTCTTTGGTTAGCAGGTGTGAATGCCCGGGGGCTGAGGTCAGAGTCTCGGAGGGTGAGACTCGCTCATGATCTCCAGCGCCTCGGGGTTGAGGTTTGTTGTCTGCAGGAGGCCCGGTTTTTAGCTGGCGACTGTGAGGGCGTACTGTCTAGGGATTGCGATCTCTATTCGGCATGTTTTGGTGGTCGTTCTGGAGGTGTTTCTTGGCTAGTGGGCAAGTCATTGGGTGCGGTGTGTGCGCTTGTCTTCGCGGATCCGGCGGGCAGGATTTGTGTGCTGGATATTGCCATAAAGGAGAAGTCTTTTCGGCTCGTTGGGGTTTGTGCGCTCAATGTCCGTGGGGAGCGTCCTGCTTTGTTTCGGCGGCTCGAGTCGTTCTTTGGAGCATCGAGGCGGGTAGTTTTGGCGGGGGATTGGAATGCCGTCTTTGACCCTGAGAAGGATCGGGTAGGAGAAAGATCGGGTACTAGCAGCCCGGATGTGGAGCCATTTCGGGAGTTTCTCGACAGGAATGATCTTGTCGATGGGTACCGAAATGAACGCCCCCGGGAGGTAGTGTGGACTTGGACTAGTGGGGGCGGCTCGGATTCGAAGGTGCGCGCCAGCTGCCTCGACCGAGTCCTAGTTGGGAGAGTCGACGTAGGGCTCTTAGGTTGTCCAAGTTTCCATTCGATAGTTTACACGGATCATGGGCTCGTCCGGGTTCGTGTGGGCTTGGATAGGCCTGGGGTTGAGTTGGCTGGCTACTGGAAATTGAACGCGTCATTGTTTGATAGCCAAGATTTCCAGCACCAGCTTTTACTGGCACTGGGGCGGGAATTGACGGGGGCTGTGGTTGGGAATAAGTGGTGGGACGCACTAAAATCCAGACTTGGGTCGTTTGCTGCCGACTATGGCCGTCGGCTCAACTTGGCTAATTTGGCGGCGCAAGCGGCAGTGGAAAAGAAGGTCGGTCGGGCAGTGGAACCCCGTAATGGTGGGGACGTAGCCTTGGCTGGGGCCGAGCTGGCCTCCTTGCTTGTCAAGAGGGATCAAGCTCTGGTAGTTGGGGCTGGGTTAAAAAGAATGTCTTCTGAGGCAGCGAATATGGCCGCGGAATTGCGTGCAGAGGAGGCTGGGCGAGCAGTCAATCGGCATATCAAGGACGTCACATTGCCGGATGGACGTACCGTGACTACAGACGTGGGTATATGTGGGGCTTTTCGTGATTACTTCCAGGATCTTTTTACCAGGGAGCCCGGTCTGAGCTCGGCTCAGTTCGATACCTATTTGGCTGACTTTCACCGCCTCGAGGCGGCTGAAGCGGCTGGGTGCGAGGGGCCCATAACAGAGTCGGAAATCTGGGATGCGCTGACATTGGTTGGCCGGGACAAAACTCCAGGATTGGATGGTCTTCCCTACGAACTGTACTTGAGGCAGTCGTCCGTTTTTGTTCCTCTGCTGGCTCTTGTTTATAACAACTGGATGGAGCAGGGGTCTATACCTCGACGCTTCACCAGGGGTGTAATCAAGTTGCTTCGCAAGAGCAAGGACGGTGGGGGTGGCATAGATAATTATCGGCCTTTAACGATGTTAAATACTGACTTAAAGATTTTTGCCAAGATCTTGGCTAGCCGTTTGCAGGCTGTCCTCTCTAGTCTGATTGGCCCTGAGCAGACTTGTGCTGTGAAGGGCAGGACTGATACGCCTGATATCAGGTACGCCTGATCATTGAGAAAACCGACACTGAAGCCGCGCTGATCAATTTGGATCAGTCCAAGGCATTCGATAGGGTTGACCATCGGTTTTTGGAGTCTGTCCTTTCCGCCGCCGGTTTCGGGCCGTACTTTCGCTCCTGGATCCGACTGCTGTATGAGTCCCCCGGTGCGCTGGTGGAAGTGAATGGGGTAAGATCGAAGCCTTTCACATTATCTCGCTCCATTCGTCAAGGTTGTCCACTTTCGCCTTTGCTCTACGTTCTTGCGTTGGAGCCATTCCTTCGCAAGTTAAAGGCGAATCCGGTCCTTCGCGGAATTTCCCTACCTGGTGCTACCACCTCGGCCAGGTACTCCGCCTATGCTGACGACGTTTCGGTTTTTGTGTCGAGCAAGGCCGAGATTGACGAGGTTACCAGGGAAATCAGATGCTGTGAGACGGTGGCAGGGGCCAGGATCAATCGCGATAGGTCTGTTGGCTTGCGATTGGGTGCGTGGAAGGGAGTTTCTCTTCCCGGACCTTTCCTCTGGACGGACGGGCCGATCAGGATTCTCGGCGTCTTTTTCGGTCCTGATCTCCAGTTGGAAATGAATTGGTCGGAGGTTTGAGAGAGGGCCGAGGGGGCAGTTCGTCTGTGGACTCGGAGGAATCTTTCCTTAAAGGGGAGGGCGGAAGTATGTGCCTCGCACATCTACCCGATTCTCCTTTACCGACTTTCCGTACTTCCTCTCCCGTGTGCCATTCGTTTGGGACTAATACAGCTCTTGTTCTCCTTCCTTTGGGGAGAAGGCAAGTCTCCCAAGGTGCGTCGCGAGATCTGTTACCTTCATCCTTCTGAGGGCGGTCTGGGCATGCCTAGCGTTGAGATTCGTCAACACACGCTTCGCATTGGATTCCTGGATCGAATGTGTATGCTGGCGGATGAGAGCGGCGGCCTCGTTCAGGAGGACGTCCATAAAAAACTTTCCATTCTTGAGAAGTGTGCATTTGTCGGAGGAGGAGGCCGGCCGTGCTCCTCGTGGCGAGTGCTCCTTCTGTAAAGAATGTCGTTTGGCTCTCCAGTTTCTCTTGCGGGCTACGGATGGCCTCTCCAACGCCAAAGCGTTGTCTCTTAGGGCATTATATCGGGTGTTGGTTCGTGGGGCCGTTCAGGATGAACTAATTGGCGAGCTCGGGCTTACGAAGCAGGAGGCTCGCTCCATATGGCCTTGGGCGCCTGGGTTGAAATGCCTCACTAGCGATGAGGCGTCACTCACCTGGCTGGTGATCCGGAGGGCCCTCTGGGTAGGCAAGAGGCTTAAGGCAGCGGGCCTAACACCGAAATCAACCTGCGTGCGTTGTGGGCTGTCGGCGGAAACCGTCGATCGTGCCTTCTTCCACTGCAGTGTTGTTGCTTCGTTGTGTAGGTTTCTTGAAGATCTCATGGTTCGTGTCCTGCGTGGAAGGTTCTTTGTCCTTGGGGCTAGTTCTGTTTGTAGCGGTGTCGTGCCTCCGTTGTCTGGGGCTGGGCACTTTGTGCTCTTTTGCTTGCTGGGTGTTGTGCGAGTCGTGATTTGGACGGCGCGACAGAAGGAGTTCTATGGTGATGAGAGGTTTGCCTCTTCCCAACTGATCTTGTTCTTTAGGCGTCGGCTTGGGGTCGGGATCGGGACGGAGGGGAGGCAACTCGCTCCATCTGAATTTGGCGGGGGGTGGGTGAGTCTTGCGCGTTTCTGTCGAGTGAAGGGTGCTGGCCTGGAGTGGTTGTTTGGTGCTGGTTGGGCGTCGGGATGTTGGGTGTGCTGGGCACAACATGTGCGCCCCTTCCCTGTTGGGTTGGAGTGGGAAGCATTTGATTTTCTGTTTTACGCTTTAAAGTTAACTTAGCTAGGTTATGAGTGCTCATTGCCCCTTTTTATTTTTTTTGTCCCCAGTCTTCTTTTAGTTTAATCCCCATCCCTTCCCACTTTAGGTGTTCAGCAATATTAGTTCTCCGGTGGATGCGTGGCGTCTTTCGTTGTTTTTCAAGTATGTTTTTCGTTTTTGTTGTGGTGTTTAAATGTGTGAGTGATTGTGTGAGTAACTGCTGATTGGATAAATGTAGTTATTATATTCCTTAAGCCGCGCATTATTTTTCGTCCGGGGAAGTGACTTTGCTGTCACATTGTTAGAGTAGTGGGGGGCTTTTATTACTAATACGATTTTGTTTAGTTTCTTGTATATATCGTTTATTCATTGTATAAAACCATTGGGGATATTTTAATGTTGTTATTTTCTGCCCATGCCCCCCACTGAACATTGTAAATATGGGAGTTAAGTAGGACAACATAGAGCAGTTGAGGTATTATGGTGAACGTGGTAAGAATGGTAAGTAAAAATGTGGTATTATGGTGTAAGGATTATTATAAGTGTGTCAGGGTCGACGAAAGTGAATAGCTAAGTTAAACTAGGACAGATGAAGACCAGCCTTCTCCATCCCCAATTTCGGCCTTGTGCCACATTTTTTGTATCTTTACAAAAATAAATACATTTGCCCTGACGATCCGTAGTTTGAAACCGCGGTAGGTTTTGGCTCACTTTAGATTTTTGTGTGTCTTTGCTCTACTTTTGTATATCTTCTTTTGTACTTTGTATCGAGCACTTTTTCTTGTGGTTGGTTCCGTTTGGTTTTTTTTTTCTTTGCTGCGGAGTATTGAATGTTTTGTTCTTGTTCCGCGGATTTCTTTTTTTCTCCCCATTTATCCGACGCCTTAGTGCACCGGATTGTAACGGAATTAGGTTCTGTTTGTTAGTGGTTTTTTTGAAGGTTTATTTTAGTATAAATTTACAGCCTACATACTTACAGAGTCTATTTAGATTTTATATATATATATATATATATATATATATATATATATATATATATATATATATATATATATTATTACAAAGTTGTGGAACTCGTAGGTTTTTTTTACCTGCTGTTCATGCATTTACTTTTATAAAGAGTTTAAAAAAAAACAAAAAACACCCCATCCACCCCCCATAAATGCAATAAATACACATAATCAACCCTCTAAATAAATAGAACAAAAAACGTAAAAATAAAAGAAAATAAACCCCACCAACAATAATTCCATCTACCTGTAAATAGTAGTAAAATAAAAACTATCGGCACTGCATAAATAAAAAAAAACCCAAAAAAAAAAAACCCCCAAAAAAACATATATTCCAATACAAAATACTTAAACTAAACGAAAAAGCGACCTGCCCAAAACTAAGCTACCCCAAACCCTTCTCTTAACCCAATAGCAGTATCACTAGAACCACGAACCAACGACTAGACCATTCTAAAACTCCTTATACCACATAAATTTACATCGCTCTCATTAACAGCGACACCACTTCCACCAAAATCCAGATAAAATAAAAAAGGAATCTGTCTTAAACTAAGCCACCTCCCCTAACCCATATCTCTAAGACTACAATATGACCGACAGAATCAGAATAAGCTCCCAACCCCACTTTCACTTAAACATCATATCACCACAAATAAACCGTTTTCACCATTTAATTTTCATCCCAACTTTGTCACCCGATGAGAAGCACGTAAAGTAGCTTCGAAACGCGAAAATTTTTGTGTAGTGATACTATGAATTTATAAACCATTGTAACAACTATTACAATATATATATATATATATATATATATATATATATATATATATATATTAATGCAGGTTTCATTGAATAATATAGACAAGTTCTGTCTATTCATTTTGTGTAGGATCCGTTCATACCGTCTGATATACTTGATGGTGATATCGTTGAAAGACAACAAAAAATCACAGTAATTGTTGATTTTTTTATTGGGTCTAAGCTTTCGGCTCACATAAGCCATTATCAAAGAATAAATATTAACACACAGTAAACATAGAACATTTAAGTTATTAACAATAAAGAGAATTAAATTGAAAATATAAGTCCATCCCTACCGTGGCGGATGGCCGAAGACAGTGACAAAATAGTGGTGTTGTGGTCCCTGATCTGATTACAGGCATTTGAGTACGTTATTGGAAATATCAAAATTGATTGTATTCAAACCAGGTTTAAATTGTTTAATGTAGATTGCTTCGAGGATGCTGCCAAAATACACACAATTTATATATATATATATATATATATATATATATATATATATATATATATATATAATCTACAGGGTGAGATGGGTAGATCGTCGCTTTTTGTCTTGTAAATTTTTCCAAAGTAATAATAAAAAAAAAGAACCATTTTTATTTAGAATTATCCACTTGGTAATAAATACTTAAAATAGTATGAAATACATCATTTAAAAAAAAACTGGGTTGGTCTAATTATTATAGCCGTTATTGTAGATTATGTCAAGCTTGATTTTGCTTGACTTTGGTTCTCCTCCGATCACCGGTCTTTCGACATGATATTACCGTAGTAGTTTACATCACCTATATATCCACGTTCACAGTACAAATGATTTTCTCAAGATATTACCCATCTTGATACTAACCAGACTCGACCTTGCTTAACTTTGGTGATCGGACAAGAACCGCTGTTTCAACTGATATTGCTGTAAGTCTATTACATCTCTTGCACATCCCTGTTCACGTAAATTGTTACTTATCTAGATATTGACCAGGCTCGACCTTGCTTAACTTCGGTGTTCGGACGAGAACAGGTGTTTCACCGTTATATTGTCGTAATCGTAGAATTTAATTGCATATTAAGTGAATATGATTTGCACAGGTGAATTACATTCTTAAATTATTGTTCGCTCAAGAAAATACCCTAGAGCCACACAAAGTAAAAAGCTCTGGCATTAGTTAGTGTTAGGGATGTAAATGAGGAAAAATGAAGATTATAAGGATAGGCAGGATAGATAACGGTTGACTTCGACTTGAAGAGGTTAATTTTATAGTGATCAAGAAGCTTCCATTCGGGAGTCTGTTTAACAAATAGAATATCACCGACAAGACATGTAATTATAAAATCTAATTCATGCGTTGGTCATATTACAATTATTATTTCACGTCGATTAACACGGCATTTCGCAGACCGGGTTGCTAAAGTAATGTCTTCATGTATTTATTGTGGATCGTATGATTAAATTATTCCTTGATTTTTAGTTAACTATTATTTCATTTGTATTCATTCAATCCTTTATTGTTTTATAATTATGTGTAATGTGTTGTTCAACTTAGAGAAATACTTTTTAATTGAAGTTGGTAAAAAGTGTAATGTTTCTCGATTGCTAATTTATTTTATTTTTATTATGATTATGTTGTCATTCTTCATCATATTTTGATTTCTGCTATGGTCGCACTACCTACCAAGTCTACGGGAAGACATAAGGCAGCTCGTGGTGTGTTGTTATGGCTCCAATTCATGTTTTTTCTATCTCGTATAAGATCCCTAGCGTTAGTGTGTGAGCTGTACTTAACAAGACAATTTATTATTATTATGTCATTTTTCATCATATTTCGATTTCTGCTTTGGTCTCACTACCAACCAAGTCTGCGGGGAGACCTAAGGCAGGTAGTGGCATGTTGCTATGGCTCCATTTCATGTTTTTCTATCTTCCCTATCAACTCCAGCATTACATAGATAATGTTTTCCTTAGTGTGTGGGCTGTACTTAAGACAATTTTTTGTATATCTCTTAAGCTGGGGTTTCCAGGGATTCTTTCAATGTGTTGTTTTGTTCCATTTTTTATCATTCCAAGTGCACCTACTATCACTGGCACAACTGTTGTTTTCAATTTCCACATTTTTTCTATTTCAATTTCCAGGTCTTTATATTTTGACAGTTTTTCAAATTCCTTGATTGCTATGTTACAATCCGCTGGACAAGCCATATCAATTATTAATTATTATTAATATATTATATCAATTAATATTAATATATTATATCAATTATCAATTAATATTAATATTAATATTAATATTAATATATTATATCATATCATATTATATCATATTATATCATATTATATTATATTATATCATATCATATTATATCATATTATATCACATTATAATATTAATATTAATATATTATATTATATTATTATAATATTAATATTAATATTAATATATTATATCAATTATCAATTATTATTATTATTATTATTGTGTCATTTTTCATCATATTTCGATTTCTGCATTGGTCTCACTACCAACCAAGTCTGCGGGGAGACCTAAGGCAGGTAGTGGCGTGTTGTTATGACTCCATTTCATGTTTTTCTATCTTCCCTATCATCCCCAGCATTACATAGATAACGTTTTCCTTAGTGTGTGGGCTGTACTTAATAAGACAATTTTTTGTATATCTCTTAAGCTGGGGTTTCCAGGGATTCTTTCAATGTGTTGTTTTGTTCCATTTTTTTATCATTCCAAGTGCACCTACTATCACTGGCACAACTCTTGTTTTCAATTTCCACATTTTTTCTATTTCAATTTCCACATTTTTTTCTATTTCAATTTCCAGGTCTTTATATTTTGACAGTTTTTCAAATTCCTTGATTGCTATGTTACAATCCGCTGGACAAGCCATATCAATTAATAGACAAGTTTTCTCCTTCTGGTTTTTAACAATAATGTCTGGCCTGTTTGCTTCAATTTTTCTGTCTGTGTAGATGGTGTAATCCCATAGAATGGTTACATCTTCTATTTCTGTAACCGGTGCTGGATGATGTTCATACCAGTGTTTGTTTACAGCTTTTCCATAATGTTTGCACATTGCCCAATGTAAATATTGCCCAACTCTATCGTGGCGATTTTTATATTCGTTTGGGGCAAGCACAGAACAGCCTGAGATTAGGTGGTCTATTGTTTCTTGGTGTTTATCACAAAACCTGCATTTTGGATCCATATTATTATGCATAATATTTGCCTGAAAGTTTCTCGTGAAAAGACTTTGGTCTTGTGCTGCAAGTATAAATCCTTCAGTTTCAGACTTTAATCCAGATGCACGTAACCATCGATGAGTATTAACTTTGTCAACATTGGATTTATTGGCACGTACTGGATATTGGCCATGCAGAGGTTTGTCTTGCCAGCGCTGTTTCATCTTTTCAAGAGCTTTATCTTTGGCTTTCATTTTCATATTTTTTGCCGCAATAGTTGGTTCTTGGCTACTGTTTTGCTTTTCTACAGAATCTACTAACTGTAATTCTTGTTTGTATTTACTGCCTTCTTTTATTATTGAATATTTTTTCTTTCTTTCTTCATGTTGCCTTACTAATTGTATCATCCAGTCGTTTGTTGTTTCTATGTATGTTAGTAAGCCAATAGTTGTTGTCTTGTATGACAATTCCAGCTGAATAAGACCCCTTCCACCTTCTTTACGGGGTATGTATAGACGGTCTACATCAGCCTTTGGGTGATGCATCCTATGCTTAGAAAGAAGCTTTCTTGTTTTAGCATCCATTCGCCTGATGTCGTTTAGAGTCCAGATTATTATTATTATTATTATTATTATTATTATTATTATGTCATTTTTTATCATAATTCGATTTCTGCTATGGTCGCAATACCTACCAAGTCTGCAGTATGACCAAAGGCAGGTCGTGGCGTGTTGTTACGACTCCATTCCATGTTTTTTCATAACTTCCTAACATCCCTAGCGTTACATAGACAAAGTTCTACTTAGTGTGTGGGCTGTATTTAACAACACAAGTTTTTGTATATCTCTTAAGCTTGGGTTTCCAGGGATTCTTTCAATATGTTGTTTGTTCCATTTTTTTATCATTCCAAGTGCACCTACTATCACTTGCACGATTTTTGTTTTCAATTTCCACATTTTTTTTATTTCAATTTCCAGGTCTTTATACTTTGACAGTTTTTCAAATTCCTTGGTTGCTATGGACAAACCATATCAATTAAGAGGTAATTTTTTTCTTTCTGGTTTTTAACAATAATGTCTGGCCTATTTGCTTCAATTTTTCTGTCTGTGTAGATAATGTAATCCCATAGAATGGTGACATCTTCTATTTCTGTAACCGGTGCTGGGTGACGTTCATACCAGTGTTTGTTTACATATTTTCCATGTAAATATTGCACCATTCTATTGTGGCGATTTTAATATTCATTTGGGGCAAGTACAGAACAGCCTGAGATTAGATAGTCTATTTTTTCTTGGTGTTTATCACAAAACCTGCATTTTGGATCCATATTATGTATAATATTTGCCTGAATGTTTCTAGTGAAACGACTTTGGTCTTGCGCTGCAAGAATAAAGCCTTCAGTCTCAGACTTTAATCCAGATGCACGTAACCATCGATGAGTATTAACTTTATCAACATTGGATTTATTGGCACGTTCTGGATATTGGCCATGCAGGGGTTTGTCTTGCCAGCGTTGTTTCATCTGTTCAAGAGCTTTATCTTTGGCTTTCATTTTCATATTTTTGCCGCAATAGTTGGTTCTTGGCTTCTGTTTTGCTTTTCTACAGAATCTACTAACTGTAAATCTTGTTTGTATTTACTGCCTTCTTTTATTATTGAATATTTTTTCTTTCTTTCTTCATGTTGCCTTACTAATTGTATCATCCAGTACTTATTATTATTATGTCATTTTTCATCATATTTCGATTTCTGCTTTGGTCTCACTACCAACCAAGTCTGCGTGGAAACCTAAGGCAGGTCGTGGCGTGTTGTTATGACTCCATTTCATGTTTTTCTATCTTCCCTATCATCCCTAGCATTACATAGATAAAGTTTTCCTTAGTGTGTGGGCTGTACTTAACAAGACAATTTTTTGTATATCTCTTAAACTGGGGTTTCCAGGGATTCTTTCAATGTGTTGTTTTGTTCCATTTTTTATCATTCCAAGTGCACCTACTATCACTGGCACAACTGTTGTTTTCAATTTCCACATTTTTTCTATTTCAATTTCCAGGTCTTTATATTTTGACAGTTTTTCAAATTCCTTGATTGCTATGTTACAATCCGCTGGAAAAGCCATATCAATTAATAGACAAGTTTTCTCCTTCTGGTTTTTAACAATAATGTCTGGCCTGTTTGCTTCAATTTTTCTGTCTGTGTAGATGGTGTAATCCCATAGAATGGTTATATCTTCTATTTCTGTAACCGGTGCTGGGTGATGTTCATACCAGTGTTTGTTTACAGATTTTCCATAATGTTTGCACATTGCCCAATGTAAATATTGCCCAACTCTATCGTGGCGATTTTTATATTCATTTGGAGCTAGCACAGAACAGCCTGAGATTAGGTGGTCTATTGTTTCTTGGTGTTTATCACAAAACCTGCATTTTGGATCCATATATTTATGCATAATATTTGCCTGAAAGTTTCTAGTGAAAAGACTTCGGTCTTGTGCTGCAAGAATAAAGCCTTCAGTTTCAGACTTTAATCCAGATGCACGTAACAATCGATGAGTATTAACTTTGTCAACATTGGATTTATTGGCACGTTCTGGATATTGGCCATGCAGGGGTTTGTCTTGCCAGCGCTGTTTCATCTGTTCAAGAGTCTTATTATTATTATGTCATTTTTTCATCATATTTCGATTTCTGCTTTGGTCTCACTACCGACCAAGTCTGCGGGGAGACCTAAGGCAGGTCGTGGCGTGTTGTTATGACTCCATATTATTATTATTATTATTATTATTATTTCATTATTTATTATTCTTTCATACAGATGAAACCATAAACATGTTTCATCAAAAAATGTTTTTATGCAGCAATCAGACTCCATCCATATTAATGCATTGTGCATAGAACTTAATCGTTACGAAACCCCTGCACTCTTTCGTGTTTATAATCACGTGAAAACCGCATTCGCTTTAGCTAATCCTTGATGCAAATACCTTCCCAGGTAACTTTGATGTGTCGTGACTCGTAAACCAATGAAAGAAACTGCCTGGAATGGGCAACCACTATCACGTTGGGGTTGATTTTTATGGATTAAAGGCAACAATTAACTAGTCTCCGCTATCACTGACTATGTGTACGTTCATTTTGGGTGTACCGAAACGGATTTATATGCATATGGAAGAAAAACAAAAATTGCCCAGTTTCCACGACAACTGTCACGCTTTTGTTGAGTGTTGCAGTGACGAGAGGCCTGCATATGCATAAATATCAAGACAATATTTTGATTAGGGGTTTGTCAAAAAGGTATGCATATGTGTAACACTGCAGTGCGGCTGGCCCTCAATTCGCCCGGCGGCAACTAGTTGTGATACCGCACAGGGCACGGTAGCCTTTATGTGACGCTCGTTCTCGATGACGGTCGTGACGATCCCAGTTCTGACACTGCCACCGGTCGCGGCGATCCCGTCCGATGATGTCGCCACAAAAGCTGGACTACAGGACGTCTTTTGCAACAATGGACCACTGTCCCACATTGTGATTAGATCCCAGAGGTTTCGTCTTGCAATCTTGGTAGTTGTCCCTTTTAGCCAGTCCGGACACTGGTGTACACTTATGAGTTGAAAAAAAAATAAACACAGCACCAAAAAAAAAAAAAAAAAAAAAAAATTAATAAAATAAATGAACGAAGTCCAACACGCCTAGAGAGCTACGTAGAATGTCTTTATATAAAGAAAAAACAATGTCTGTCTTTTCCCAAGAATACAGTTGTCGAAAATGATATACAATCGTCGAAAATGATTTTTACAACGGAGAGAGAAAGTTCGCCAAAAGCATCAAAGCTTCTAATTGTTAATTGAAATGTTTACTCTAAGTTTTGTTAGCGTTGAAATGTACTTCTAAAACAGCAAAGTTCTTTCGGGTTCTTGACGGAATCTGACGGAATGTGCCGAATCGGAGCGGCCGCTGGCGGAGTGTGGGGGTACTGACGGCGGTGGCTTTCTGCCCAAAATCTGAACAATTAGCTCTCCAACTGAATTTTTCGTGTCGAGCATCTATTTTTATAACCAATTTCGATCCTCTCTGGGGATCCGGTCGGATCACAGTCTTCGGCCAATGAAAATCGGTCTCCGCCCCTTCGATTTGCGGATATCTTAGCTCGACCAATGAGATCATGCCAACTCACACCGGAGCTTGATTCTATTTTAGATTCGCACCGACCCGATGTACTCACCAGCGGCCCTGACCTTCGGGTGACCTTATCAAATCACTCGGACAATTGTTTTGTCTACGCGTTTTCAGATTAGCAGAATACACTCCAGATCTAAGAGAAATCTATATTGAACATAAAAGAGGCGAAAACCATGAAAGACGAGAAATTTATATTTATCCAAAATAACTTTATTTTATATTTCCGTGCTTTTAGATTCACTTGATGGTACTAAAATTATTATTTTTTCCCTAAGCTCACATCGCGTGACGCAGTAAAACACTAATAATGTCACCAATATCAATTACTCTCTCCGTTGTTTTAAAACAACCAAAGGAAAGCATCCCCGCGGTAGAATCGAAAGCATCGATAGTGTCACATATGAACCAAGCACAGAAGATTACTTGTCGCCACCACCGTTGTCACGATGACATAAGGACTTCGGACAACAATTTGTTAGACCTCTCTACTGATGTTGCCTCTTTGTGTTTCTCGAGACACATGGTTATGCATATCATATGGAACAAAAAATGACTATTTGATAAGTTGGGATGACGTGAAGCTTTATAGGTACGTCCGTGTAATGAATTTTTGTATTCAACGTGTCACGCGCTTATTTGCGAATTAAGTCTGTTTTTTAACACAGAAAATCATAAACATCAACTTCACATAAACATTTCTAGAAACACAAGTGAATTATCTAAACTTATTTATAAATGAAACTTTGTCTCTCTCTCTCTCTCTCTGTGTGTGTGTGTGTGTGTGTGTGTCCGTTACCTATAGATTCCGAAACGGCTGAACCGATTTTCTAGAAAATTTACACAGTTGTACTATAAGCGTTTGCGAGTGTTCTTAGCTAGGTTTTGTGTCGAAGTACCCCCGATAAATATCGAAAATCGATAATCGAAAAAATCGTGTCATAGAAGGAGTGGACAAAGACATAAGAAACGATATTCAGAAGTTTCAAGGTTGCAGTTCTTATAATAGTGCAGAAAATCGATAATATATATATATATATATATATATATATATATATATATATGAGGCAAGATTTTTGTGTGTGTGTCTGTTTATCTCCCTGTATGTCCTTTATCCACAATTTTTATCCAATTCTCACCAAACTTCACAGAAATATTCTTTAGGCTGAGTTTGAGCTCCAGGACCATGGATTGGTTTTAAAGCTTTCATTACACCGGAGCAACGCCGGGCTATACTGCTAGTATTTATATAAATCTGATGACAATAAAATTACACAACTCACAGCATCTCGGCCACAATAGGATCGATTTTCGGTTTGCCGAGCGGGATGCATATGCATATGAACCAACGACAGAAAATGACCTCGTCCCCACGGCTACTGTCAAGATGATGTCGTTTTCTGATGAGCAGAGACACATGCATATGCATATGGACTAAGGGCAATAATTACCTAAACCAACATTCACTCTACCGATGGTGACGATTTGTCGTTTGCCGAGACACATGTGTTTTTTGTAAACAACGTGTCACGAACCTGCCTATGTAGGTTTGTTGGTGGACTATTCAAACGACTGTTAATGATTTGAACACATAAATTCATTAAAATCAACAAAAATATGCATTTCCAGAAACACACATGTATATTCAGTAGATTATTTTATCCCCCAGAATCAGAGAGCTCCTCGAATATTAATTTTGAAAGATATACATGCCTCCGCCAGATCCAATGGAAATTGGAACTCGTCTTAGGAATTCCGAGCTATTATCGATTACACCACCGCACATCCAAGCTTTTCAACACCTGATATTACCAAGCAATCACCCATTTAGATAATGACCATGTTCGACTCCTCTAAACATCGGTGATCCTACGAAAACAGGTGGTTGAAGATGATGGGTTCGTAATCGTAGGCTTAAACAAATTTAATATGAAGGGTACAGCATGTACTCATAAGAGTATGCGTATTTAAAATATTGTTCGCAGAGTAGAATGCTAAAGAGTAATTCCATGTACTCATAAGAGTATGCGTATTTAAAATATTGTTCGCAGAGTAGAATGCTAAAGAGTAATCCATGTACTCATAAGAGTATGCGTATTTAAAATATTGTTCGCAGAGTAGAATGCTAAAGAGTAATCCATGTACTCATAAGAGTATGCGTATTTAAAATATTGTTCGCAGAGTAGAATGTTAAAGAGTAATCCATGTACTCATAAGAGTATGCGTATTTAAAATATTGTTCGCAGAGTAGAATGCTAAAGAGTAATCCATGTCAAGGGTTCGGGGATGAACTAGTATTACGAATGTACAAGGAGGAAGTAATTTGTGCAGATTATGAGGAGAGACAAGATGAAAAGGTTAGTTTGTGATATTATTTTGGCATAAGTAGGAATTTCGGTTCTCTAAATTTGAGATCGCTTCAGATCTATCTAAACTTATTTATAAATGAAACTTCGTCTGTGTGTGTGTGTGTGTCCGTTACCTATAGACTCCGAAACGGCTGAACCGATTTTCTTGAAAATTTACACAGTTGTACTATAAGCATCTGCGAGTGTTCTTAGCTAGGTTTTGTGTCGAAGTACCCCGATAAATATCAAAAATCGAAAAAATCGGGTTATAGAAGGAGTGGTCCGATTTTAATCAAATTTGATACACTTATAGACAAAGACATAAGAAACGATATTCACAAATTTCAAGGTTGCAGTTTTTACAATAGTACAGAAAATCGAAAATATATATATATATAAAAGGCAAGATGTTTGTGTGGATGTCTGTTTATCTCCCTGTATGTCTGTATTTTTTCAACCATTTTATGTTAGGTTTTGCTTCGGGTTTGACTGTAAGTAGGTATAATTGTAGTTGTTAGTCTCAGCCATGATACCATTTACTCAGAGGACTTATTTAGCCTTCAAAATTCAGTTTACGACGAAAAAACTTATTTCATATCGATACCAGGAAATCAAAATCTGACTTATATCCATTAATTTTTCTTTCAGTCTACGGTTTCGCTTTAACTGGAAACAACTATTGCTTTTTAGTTTTTGTGCCAACGTCCAAAGAGTCTGAGCTCCAGGACCATGAATTAGTTTTAAAGCTTTCATTGCACTCGAGCAACGCCGGGCTATACTGCTAGTAATTTAAAAAAATATTTTTGAATGCTGTTTTTAGCTTTAAATTTATATTAAATTAATTGCAATGACTGTAAAATCATGGATTATATGAAAAAATGCTTGCATGAAATATTAATGTAATATTAATGTAATAATATAATGTAATAATATAATGTAATAATATTAATGTAATATTAATGTAATGTAATAATGTAATTATGTAATATTCTGAAGATTATAGTAAATCTGGAAAAGAACAGGACAAGTTATTAAACCTGGAAAAGTAAAGGACAATATATTCTAGTGAGGTAAAAATAAGAAGTTTATAGTGGTTAGTTTATCTATTATTTTCCCCTTTTGTAGTGGGAGTCCGTTCTAGAGAAGGGTAATTGTATACTGTTGCAGGTTAACGGAATTTGGCCTTGTGGTAGATAGCCCACTATAAGTCATAAACTGATCATAAAATGAAGAAACGCAAATTGAGTTGAAAATAACATTTATATATACACATATCAATTAATATTTTTACAATTAAAGTAAACTTGAATATAGGTCCAACGGAGGTTAAATGTTCATGGCAAATAATAAGCTGAAAGAGATTTAAAGCTTGGGAATGTGGGGAGCGTGTAAATGAGGAATGTCTTTGATATAGTTGCTCCTTAGGTCAGTAAGTAGTTTTGAGACAGGAAAGAAGGTAAGGAGAGGTGAAGGGAGGCGAACGTAGTAGCCACTTGACTTGGTCAAGGGAGATATTCATTACTCTCGCCTGTTACCGTCGGTCTGTCTGACGATGCTTTGTGTCTCCGCTTTTCATATCTGCTTTTTGGATCACAGCAGCTTGTTTGGGATTTCACACTTGTATTTGATTCTAGGCTTCCCATTGGCTGATAAATAAATTTCGCGTAGGCTCGCGAAATGGAAATTTAATATTTAATTAATTTTTATTTTTCAAACAGAACATCTCCGCGAACCCGGATGCGCACGGACGACTTTTGTTCATTTGCCTTTTTGTCGTGAGAAAGCAAACATCCGGTCCATCGCTTTTGCTCGGTCGGTATCAGCACAAGTTTCTTACTTAATATATTGCAGCTAAAAAAAATTAAAATTTGTTTGTCAGTTACTGGGACAGATTTATTTTCCAATTTCTTTTTTCTTTTTGCCTCTGAATTGTATCAGCACAATATTGACGTCTCGGCAATCCAGTAATTGTTTCAAAGCAAATTTTAGTTTGATACTTTTAGCATTATCTTTTACAAGAAATCACCTAGTCACATTCCTGAGTAGGCAAAGAAAATCTGTTACTCAAAAGGTATATGGAAAGCTAGAGAAGAAGGGTGAAGCAGCAAGTAATTTAAAGAGTTTATCCAATTGCACTGGAATATGATCAAAAGTTACTGAAAAGATAAAAAGTTACGAACGGCCATGTTCACCTACTTCTTAAAATAACATGTCTATTATAAATGATAAAATAAGGACAAATTAGGACCAGAAGTCATTCAGCAACAACATTCAGGAAATTGTTGAAGTGCTATGATCACATACGTCATGAATATATAATCATAAAACTCTAAGCATTTAAATGAAGAGAGACTGTAAAGGATCAACTATTACAAGCGGGAAGTTGTGGGAGACAGAGACCAATACGTGTTGTAGGAACATGGAAGATAATCGTAGAAGTAGAATATAGATGAAGAGATTAAGGATGAAAAAATATTGTAAGCAGTTGCAGTATTTATAGGAATGAGCGTCGCAAAACACATCGTGTAGAGTTTGAGTTGCGCATATTCTCTATTAATGTGTTAATAATCCGTGTCTCTCATCCGTGTCTCTAGTGAGATCAAAACTTTTCTTCACTTCCCTCAATAATGCATTAGTCTTTCCTGCAGTATTATTGACCAGAACTACATAATTTATAACAAAAAACGAATGTACACATCATTAGCAAAGAAGACAAATAGTAACACAAGTTTTTTTAAATCTTATATATATATATATATATATATATATATAAGTGTGTTGGTGTGGGTGTGTAGGGGTATGTGTGTGAGCCTGTGTGTGTCTGTGTAAAGACAAATCAAAAATTATAACGTGATCCATTAAGCATAATTCTGATTGGATATTACGGTCGATGAGTTGCATGAACAACAAACCTACACCTGGAAACCTAACAACCGAACTCAAACGTTCAAAATGTCGCTCTTGCCGCTGTTCTGTTTGTCAGGCTTTCTTATAAACCTTGTCATCACTTCATCTAACGTATGTAAACTTGTGACAGTCAAAGACACGATATTACAAAATGGAAAACGTCTTGAAGGATTCCAGTTCTACCGTTCAACCTCCGTTCCTGATGTTTTTCAGTGTGCAAGAATGTGTTTCTTTCGACGCAGATGTCTGTCTTTTAACTACAATCAAAATAAGACGCTTTGCGAATTTAACAGCGCCAGGGTCGATGCACCTAACGTTAAACTAAGCACATCCGGGGATTTTCTTTATTCAGACATCGATGATTGGGATGAGGTAAGGCCTTTTGTCATTTATATTATCAAAAACTATTTACTCATTTTTTTCCTTTCATTTGCTGTCTCCAATCAAAATGGGTTCGCTCCAGAGTGTCCAAAAGTCTCCATCGTTTTTTCACTCCTGATCGGTTGCCATTTCTACCTGTCCTTAATCTGTCTTGCATATACTTCCCTTTCTTATTTTATATGCCACTAACAGTATAACCCGGCGTTGCTCGGGTGTAATGAAAGCTTTAAAACTAATCCATGGTCCTGGAGCTCAGACTCAGCCTAAAGAATATATGAAAAAATAAAATAATTGCGACAATTTACCAATCGCACCTAATATATATATATATACACTAGCAGTAGATCAATTTCATGAACAACAAACCTATATCTGGAAACCTAACAATTGAAATCAAACAATGAAAAATGTCGCTTTTGCCGCTGTTCTGTTTGTCAGGCTTTCTTATAAACCTTGTCATCACTTCATCTAACGTATGTAAAGTAGTTAAAGTCCCCAGCAGTATATTCCAAAATGGAAAACGCCTCCGAGGATTCCAATTCTACCGTTCAGCCTCCGTTCCTGATGTTTTTCGGTGTGCAAGAATGTGTTTCTTTCGACGCAGATGTCTGTCTTTTAACTACAATCAAAATAAGACGCTTTGCGAATTTAACAGCGCCAGGGTCGATGCACCTAACGTTAAACTAAGCACATCCGGGGATTTTCTTTATTCAGACATTGACGATTGGGATGAGGTAAGATCTTTTATTATTTGCATTATTTAAAACATTTTTTATGATTTACTATTCTTTTATCTTTGATTTGCCGTCTGCATTTAGAATGGCTTCGCTCCAGGGTGTTCAAATTTACGATCTTTTTTCGCTCAAAGTAACACTTGATCATTTGCCATCTCTTCCATCTGCATCTACTTTTCTTTCTTATTTTATATGCTATCTAGATTAAAGACTTTAGTTATCATGGTCCTCCACAACTACCAGTCTTGTGCTGTCTTATATTAGTACTAATCATTTACAATCTCATTACATCTTCTCTTAATCCATATGCTGACACTCCTATATACCTGTTCCACATCTCTTTAAGAAATAGGTGATCATGGTTCTCCACAGCTACCTCACTTACTCTATGTCTCCGTTGAACATTTACAATCTTTCTTAATCCTTAATCTCTTCATCTATATTCTACTTCTACGATTATCCTACACGTTCCTACAACACGTATTAGTGCCTGACCCCCACAACTTCTCTCTTGTAATAGTTGACCCTTTGCAATCTCTCTTCATTTACATGCTGTTACTTACAGTTTTACGATTATATATATATATATATATATTAAAAAAGGATTAATTCAAAGATGTTGAATGGCCATTTCGATATGAAAATTCCCACGGGGGACAACACATCACCTCAGCAACAGAAAAATCCTTTCAGAAACTGAAGAAAAATTAGTCTACTTTTCCTTTTTAAATAGATTGCAAAGAAATTAAAAAATAAAATAAAAATAAAGGGAAAGCAAAAGAAAAAGAAAACGAAAAAGAAAAAGATAGAATAAAATCAAATAAATAAGAAAAGAAAAAAATTGACATCGTCTGGGTTCGCAAAAAAAAAGAGAATGTAACTAAAAATTAACAGACATCCGTGTTAAATCGACGTAAGTTTAAGCAACACGGAAAAAAGGTGGTAAGAGAGATAAAAGAAGGAAGGGAGGGAAAAAGAAAGAAACGAAAGAAAAAATTTTTTTTATAAATATTACAGACGCTGGACAAATTCAAAAACCTAATTTCCCCAAAACGTTGAAGTATTAGAAAAAGGCCTTTACTTAAAAAGGCATAATTATTAATAAAAGGGAATAAAAAGATATAGGATTTAAAATAAAATTATTTTTAAAAAAATTAGGTCATTTGAAAAAAAACTTAAAGACAACACTAGGTAAAAAAAAAAAAAAAAAATAATTACAATTATACATACCTATAGAAGTACACACATACATACATATATATATATACACACAATTCTACGATTAAGAATACATATATACATACACATACACCACATACATTCAATTTATTACACATTTATATACATATACATGCGCATACACACATATATATGTGTATACACACCTATATACAAAAAATTCATATACACACAATATACATGTGTACACACACACACACACACACACACACACACACACACACACGCACACACACACACACATATATGTATGTACATATTTCATATGCACTCACACACATACATATAAAAATATATAAAAAATTAATGAATATTATGAAAAGGAGCATTAAAATAGCTAAAAATTTTTTTCCAAAATTACATATAGCCCACATACATAAATACATATATACATATATATACATATATATACAAATATGCACATCCACACACAAACATACACATATACATAAAAAATAAAAAAATAAAAAAATAAAAAATAATAAAATAATAAAAATAATAAAAAAAATAATAAAAAGAAAAATTAAAAATTAAAAAATTAAAAATTAAAAAATTAAAAAAATAAAATTTAAAAAATTAAAAAAAAAAAAATTTAAAAAATCATAGAAAAATTTAGAATTTAAAAATTAAAAATTAGAAGTTAAATTCTTAAATCCGCCCTATGGCGGCACTTGTTTATAAATTCCCTCCTAAGGTTCAAAAGTAAGTCCTGATGAGGATACTTCAAAATCAGAATCTTCTCCAATAAACACAGACGACACCTATCACGAAAACTTTTAGGAGTACAAGCTGAGCTTATTAATTTCCAGCTGATTATAGGGTCCTGCCCTTCCTCCTTCATTTCCCAGAACCTACGTGATAGTGCCGTCTGGAATCTCTGTTAAATTACTTACTGCTTCACCCTGCTTCTCCAGCATTCTGTATACCTTTTGAGTAACAGATTTTCAAAGCCCTCTTTACCTATTCAGGACTGTGACTAGGTAATCGCTTGTAAGAGAAAATGCTAAAAGTATCAAACTAAAATTTGCTTTGAAACAATTAGTGAATTGCCGAGACGTTAATATTGTGTATATACAATTCGGAGGCAAAAGAGAAAAAGAAATTGGAAAATAAAACTGTCACTGACGAACAGAAATTTGAATGGTTGAAAAACAAAGAGAATAAAGCTAGAAATTTTGGGTTAAGATGATCAAATGATTTTGGTATTGTCTCAGTTCCATTAAAAAAATGATTTAAGATGAGGCCCTTTTCAGGATAGATAAATAGAAAATATGAGGCCCTTTTCAGGATAGATAAATAAAAAAGATGAGGCCCTTTTCAGGATAGATAAATAGAAAATATGAGACTTTTTCAGAATAGATAAATAGAAAAGATGAGGCCCTTTTCAGGATAGATAAATAGAAAATATGAAATTTTTTCAGGATAGATGAATAGAAAAGATGAGGCCCTTTCAGGATAGATAAATAAAAAAGATGTGGCCTTTTTTAGGATAGATAAATAGAAAAAATGGGGCCCTTTTCAGGATAGATAAATAGAAAATATGAGACTTTTTCAGGATAGATAAATAGAAAAGATGAGGCCCTTTTTAGAATAGATAAATAGAAAAGATGAGGCCCTTTTCAGGATAGATAAATAGAAAAGATGTGGCCTTTTTTAGGATAGATAAATAGAAAAGATGAGGCCCTTTTCAGGATAGATAAATAGAAAATATGAGACCCTCTTTAGAATAGATAAATAGAAAAGATGAGGCCCTTTTCAGGATAGATAAATAGAAAAGATGTGGCCTTTTTTAGAATAGATAAATAGAAAATATGAGGCCCTTTTTAAGATAGATAAAAAGTAAGAGAAAGAAAGAGACACTGACTCATAAGAACAGACTGAGTTAGATAGTTAGGCACGAATAGAAGAATCGACAAATAGATATAATTAATGTGAAATAGATAAATAGATAGATATTTATTTTTTGAAATATATATATATATATGTGATGCTTTGGTACACATCATAATTTTGTAACCGCGGATCCTTAGGGGGTTTCGGGGCTTATAAAACCATAGACATACATATATATATATATATATATATATATATATATATATATATATATATATTCCACTGCCACTATTGCACAGGGGGTTACATAGGGGAAAGTGATGATAAAGAGTGGTTAGATATAGGAAATGTCGGAAGGAGGGTGATAGACGGATCAGGATACCGAGGATGAGGGTTGGGTAGATGCGATGAGTGTTTGAGGAATGGATGCAACTTAGTGTGATAAGAAGTGTCTATTGACCTTACATTTAAATTCCTGGAGAGTGTAGCTGTCAGGGAAGCAAGTAAATGGAAGGGAATTCCACAGGCGGGAAGTGCGAGAGAAAGGATGCGAGTTAGTGAGATAGGAGATGTCTATTGACCTTACATTTAAATTCCTGAAGATTGTAGCTGTCGAGGAAGCAAGTATATGGAAGGGAATTCCACAGGCGGGAAGTGCGAGAGAATGGATGCGAGTTAGTGTGATAGGAGATGTCCATTGACCTTACATTTAAATTCCTGGAGGTTGTAGCTGTCGTGGAAGCAAGTATATGGAAGGGAATTCCACAGGTGGGTAGTGCGAAAAAAGGAGCTGTTAGAGTAAAAAATACGCTTACATTTTATCTGTTTCACTGTAAAAGAGTGGGACCTAGTTGCTAATCTAGTATCTCGTGCAAATTCATACCCATGTGGCACAAGTGATCTAAGTTCATCTTAGCAGAAGCCGTGAAAATATTTGTAGAAGAGGCACAAGGAAGCCACATCACGCCGGTGAGAGAGTGACTGCAGCCTGGCTGCCAAGTCGGTATCGATCACATTACAGATTCTCCGTTGGATTTTATCAAGAACCCCGAGGAGAATAGCAGAGGCACCCGATTAGATGTGGCAGCACTATTCAATACAGATAGATACATAGAAAGAAGAGAAAATCATGGATTTAATCTCTATAAAATATACATATTTTAAACAGTTTCGAATAAATTACCTAATGACTAAACATCATAGTCTTTTTTTTAAAATACCTCCTTCCTCGGACTAACATCTTCTTAGTAAACTCTCTTGTAAATGCTTTCATTTCTATTCTCAAAAAAATTTTCTATATTTCCTTCAAATGTTTAAAGGATGGATGAGCCAAGATCTTTTTTCTCCCCTCATAAAAATGCATTATTATTAATATTATTGTGTCATTTTTCATCATATTTTGATTTCTGGTATGATCGCATTACCTACCAAAATCTGCGAGAAGACCTACGGCAGGTCGTGGTGTGTTGTTATGGCTCCAATTCATGTTTTTTCTATCTCCCCTAACATCCCTAGCGTTACATAGACAAAGTTCTCCTTAGTGTGTCGGCTGTACTTAACAAGACAATTTTTGTATATCTCTTAAGCTGGGGTTTCCAGGAATTCTTTCAATGTGTTGTTTTAATCCATTTCTTATCATTCAAAGTGCACCTACTATCACTGGCACGATTTGTGCTTTCAGTTTCCACATCTTTTCTATTTCAATTTCCAGGACTTTATATTTTGACAGTTTTTCGAATTTCTTGGTTGCTATGTTACAATCCGCTGGACAAGCCATAACGATTAATAGGCAAGTTTTTCTTTCTGGTTTTTAACAATAATGTCCAGCGTATTTGCTTCAATTTTTCTGTCTGTGTAGATGGTGTAATCCCATAGAATGGTTACATCTTCTATTTCTGCAACCGGAGCTGGGTGATGTTTATGCATATTTTCCATAGTGTTTGCACATTGTCCAATGTAAATATTGCCCCGTTCTATCGTGACGATTTTTATATTCATTTAGGGTAAGTACAGAACATCCTGAGATCAAATGGTCTATTGTTTCTTGGTATTTATCACAGAACCTGCATTTTGCATCCACATTATTATGTATAATATTTGCCTGAAAGTTTCTAGTGAAAAGACTTTGGTCTTGCGCTGCAAGAATAATGCCTTCAGTTTCATACTTTAATCCATCGTAACCATCGATGAGTATTAACTTTATCAACACTGGATTTATTGGCACGTTCTGGATATTGGCCATGCAGAGGTTTGTCTTGCCAGCGTTGTTTCATCTGTTCAAGAGCTTTATCTTTGGCTTTCATTTTCATATTTTTTGCCGCAATAGTTGGTTCTTGGCTTCTGTTTTGCATTTCCACAGAATCTACTAAATGTAAATCTTATTTGTATTTACGGCCTTCTTTTTTAATTGAATATTTTTCTTTTTGTTTTCATGTTGTTGGACTAATTGTATCATCCAGTCCTTTGTTGTTTTTATGTATGTTAGTAAGCCAATAGTTGTCTTGTATGACAATTCCAGCTGAATAAGACCTCTTCCACCTTCTTTACGGGGTATGTATAGACGGTCTACATCAGCCTTTAGATGATGCATCTTATGTTTAAAGAGGAGCTTTCTTGTCATAGGAAAGGTATTAATCCGTCAATTCTTTCCAGTTATGGGTTAAATAACAGGACAGACTGGGTTCTATAGCCTTGGTCGGCAACCAGTCTATCGCAGAAAGCAATGGCAACCTACTGCGGGATAATCTTCTGCCCAGTCAGTCATGTTTCTTTCGAGACATTATCGCCCAAGCGTGTATCTCGTATGCCACTTAACTGACTGACTGACTAAATGTAAAATTTATTTGTATTTACTGCCTTCTTTCATTATTGTATATTTTTTCTTTCTGTTTTCATGTTGTTTAACTAATTGCAGGATCCAGTCCTTTGTTGTTTTTATGTATGTTAGTAAGCCAATAGTTGTTGTCTTGTATGACAATTCTAACTGAATAAGACCTTTTCCACCTTCTTTACGGGGTATGTATTATTGTTATATGTATATATATTGTTATATATTATTGTTATTATTTTTATGATTATTAATTTCATTTTTATTATTATTATTGTTATTATTATTCCAATATTTTATCTTTCCATGCTTTCGCCCAATTTAGAAAATACTATTTAAATGCATGTAATAAGGATTTTCCCGTTACTGTCGAAAAGCTGTCGTCAATGTTGATTACGAATGAAACAAAAGGTCAAAAAAAGATGTGACATGAAATTATTCTAAGTAATCTGTGATGTGTGATATGTCGGGGTACAGCCTGTATACATGCATAGATACATATATTTAGTGTATCGAGGCAGCAGATAATTTTCTAAACATATACTGTTAAATATAAGAGACAATGAATGCGTATTATGTTTAATCATGAGCCGTTCTAAACATCGTATTTGGGCTTTAATTTCCAGGTGAAAATAAAGACAAAAATTCTCCAACATTTGGATAATTTTTTTATTAATTTGGTTCTAAGATTTCGGCTCACATGAGCCATCTTCAGAGAGGTTACAAGGACATTAACACAGAAACATCTACCATCAACGACGATTTTATTTTGTGTTGACATAAAACTTTGCTAAGTAACAATAACAGTTACCAAAAAATAGCAACATTTGGATAATTTTTTATTAAGTTCTTATTCATTCTTATTTATCTTTTTATTAAGTTTTTATTTCGGCTCATGTCAGCCGAAAGCTTAGAACCAACTCAATAAAAAATTATCCAAATGTTAGAGAATTTTTGTCTTTATTTTCACCTGAAATTAAAGCCAAAATACGATGTTTAGAACCTTCCCCTATATATATATATATATATATATATGGAGGGGAATTTTAAGTGTAAAGGGTTTCGTCATTACGGACACCATTAGCCCAATGCGGTGTTTACTCATATAAGAGTACTCATGCGCACAAAAGAGGGGTACATATGATAAAACTTGATCTTTTAATCTGTTTTCGAACATTCTAAATTTTTGCTAAAAGCCTGTTTTTTTTTTCTGTAGAACGTAACACCAAGAATTAGTGGAAGAAATTTTATTTTATTTTATTTTTTTGACGAGAAAAAAAAAAAACACGTCATTTGGAAATTGTTAATATCTGAAATTGACGAAATTAATGAAAGTTTCAGGAATTATATGAATTAAATCATATTTTTTAATGTTTCTTATTTAAAAACCTTTGGTAAAATATTTTATTTTTAAATCTGTTTCTCAGACAGTTATTTTATCAAAATTTGAGAAATCAGTTTTGTAGCACTTAATGCCTATATTAGTTTAAAAACAAGTTGTTGGAGGGTTTAAACCATCAATATAGATTTTTTTGTTTAATGGGGATAAACTGGAACCTTCATTGCAGAAAATCTACTCTAAATGCTAAATAAAATGTGCAAGAAAACTAAAACATTATTGAATTAGAAAAGCTTTTATTTACTTTTATGAGTGAAATATATGGACTAGTGTTTTAAAAAAACCTTTTTCGAGGGTCAGTTAATATTTTTAGGAAATAGAAACTGTATTTACAAATCATAAAGAGAAAAAATTAATATAATTCATAAATACCAAACACTTTTCACATAATTTAAAATTGTTTTGGCGTGTATAAACGTGCATCATGTTTGTAAATATAGATGTGCCTACCTGACATTATCAAAAAATGTGAACGGAAACTATAGTAAAATAAAAACTTATAGTTAATGACTGTCGCCGACTGACGCCATTTTGGTCGGGTTTCAATCCTGGGTAAAAAAGCAATCGGAGTATAACCGTACTGATGAGCTGTGATACGGCGAAACAGATCTGTCTACGGATGGCAATATATATATATATATATATATATATATATATATATATATATATTGTGGATCCCGGGAATGAAGCCCGCACAAATAAATGAACAACGACCAATAACTGAGAGAGAAAATAAGTGTATTAACGTAAGGATAGAGACTTGAATGAAGTTTAGTAGTCCAGGAATGCAGGTTAGTAAAAAGTATATGTACAAGTCTCTTGAAGTGAAGCCGTAGTATATTGAGTATGTCCGTGTCGGAAGCTGACGGATACTGCGTAATAATCTTCTCGATGAGTGGAGCACAGACCTATTATCCACTACTGTGTCTATAGCGGTAGTATAAGTATACTCTGGACGAGTCCATCTTTAGGAAAAGAGGGGACCTCACAACAATATATATATATATATATATAACAGATCTGTCTGCCTATGACAATATATATATATATATATATATATATATATATATATATATATATATATAATATTTTTCTAAATCTTTAGATTACTAGGTACGTAAAAAGTTATATAAAACAGCGCTCTTTATATTTTCTTCAGTTAATCTTTACAGATAGTCTCTGTAGAACAGCATTAGACTTGTCAACACACTGTTCAAACGTCAAAGCAGCTACTATCGGGTTAAAAATGTATTTCTGCGATATTCTAAACTAAAGTAAATAATATTTGTTTCAAACCAGTTGTATTGTACTTTAAATCGGTTAATATTTATCAAATAAGTATTTTAGAATTTTATTTTTGGAAGTTTTTTTTAATAAACATTATTATATTGCGACTAAAAATGACTAAAAATGGAATTAATCAGTTATTTTAGGTAAAAAAAAACTCTTCAGATCAATTTAGATTAGTTTTAGAAAATACAGCAAAGTATTTTGATTATTACAAATATTCAGTTTAATCTATTAGCTTGAAATTAAAACTAAAATAAAAGCATTAAGAAAGAATTTTTATTTTTAAAATTTAGTTTTCCACCTTAGATCTCGATTTTTTGTGGAGATCACTAATATATATATATATATATATATATATATATATATATATATATATATATATATATATATATTATTAAAA
Source organism: Ascarosepion bandense (assembly GCA_037127315.1). Taxonomy (NCBI): domain Eukaryota; kingdom Metazoa; phylum Mollusca; class Cephalopoda; order Sepiida; family Sepiidae; genus Ascarosepion; species Ascarosepion bandense. The sequence continues at coordinate 1,048,193 of JBBBDQ010002250.1, read as the reverse complement.
TACTTTCATCCAAAACGGAAAAGTAGGAAGGTAAATTCCAAGAACCTGATCCTAATTAATATTAAAAATTTTTAATGTTAAAAAATGATACAGGAGGAGAGCTCAATGTAATTAAAATTACAGAGCTAATATAAAATAAATTGTCAATATTCAAAAATGTTGAATGAACATTTCAACATGAAATCCCTAAGAGAGATTTTACATCTCCTCAGCAACGGCCCATTTTCAAAATGGAAATAAAAATAAGAATAAAAAGAGAGAAGGATAAAAATAAAAATTAATAAAAAATAAAATAAAAAACACGGTTAAGATTTGAGAAAATTTTCGTCACAAAATTTTGAAAGAAGTACCCTTGCTGAGGAGATGTAAAATCTCTGCGCGGGATTTTATGTCGAAATATTCATTCAACATTTTTGAATATTGAAAATTTATTTTATATATATATATATATATATATATATATATATATATATATATATGTGTGTGTGTGTGTGTGTGTGTGTGTGTGTGTGCGTGTGTGTGTGTATTCCTCCGCTTATTTGCGTATGTTTATGCCAGAATTTTTGTATAAGTATTTTCATGTATGTGGCTATATTTTTTATTTTGTATATGATGATCTGCGGAGTTTTTAGTCTTGTACGTTTTTCTTTTTAGCCTGTGTATTTGCGTGAGTATATATCTAATTATGTTTATATGTTCATGCACTGAAATATGATTGTATCTGCCCTGACCTCATTCATCCAATGCCATTGTTATCTTACGAATTCGCTCTTACATGTATCCAATATTGTAGCCTTTACAGACGTTTTCCAAACCTAGCTTCAGAATTTAACAGATAAATTGACACTTCCATAAAAACAAAATTTTGAAATTTGTTTATGTATATATTCGTGCGTATGTTAATCTGTGTATGTGTCTGTATGCCAGTGTATGTGTGTATACTCGTCTATTTTCCCATTTGTAGGTTTGTATGTGTGCGTTCGTGTCTTCTTCTCGTTTAATATCTGAATAACTTTATAATAATCCGGATCCAACGATTTGTTAAAATTAGAATTTAAAATTCGCAATAAAATAAAGTGAATCTAATAGTCGATTAATAATGCTGATCCCAATTTAATCAAACACTAATATTAATGCCCCCCAAAATTATTTTTTTGAATCTGTTCTCATATTCTTCAAATTAGAAGTTACTTTATTCTAATTAGCCTTCACTGTCAATGCAACAATGCCCCCCTGGTTAAGGGGGTTTGGCTTGATTTTAACCTTTTAAAACCCTTCAACTTGAAATAAACCTCATCACTTGATAAGACACAAGTAGTGTCGAAACAAAATAGCTACTTTTGTAGTGATATTATAACATATCCATTTTATAATTCCTGAATATATATATATATATATATATATATATATATATATATATATATATCATATGTATATACTTTTAGGGCGTAGAACTTTGTAAACTTCTATTTTAATTATTTAACATTAGACAAACCAGACACCAAATTAAAAGAAACTTCTAATATTCTTTCTTTTTCGTCGCCGGTTAGATTAGAGCAATTAGCCTAGTTTCCTCTAAATAGTTGTATTCTACTTGAAACATAGCTCTACATGAGACTGTATAAAAATCAATGTATATCTGATCTGTCATCTTAATGTTATCTTGAACTGGTTATGGATATACGACCCCAGAACGTATAATATTACATCAGAGATTCAACCTACCTCAGACTTGTTGTTCTGAACTTTGAAAGTAAAATATAAACGCAATATTTGCGAACGAATTTCTTTTGAACGAATTCCGTTTGACCCTTATTATTCTGTTTTACCCTTATTAACAAATTTCGTTTAACCATTAATGAATAAATTTATTTTAACATTTTTGAATGAATTTCTTGTGACGTTTTTAATCGCATTTCTTTAATATTTTTTAACCATTGTGTCACACATATTCTCAAATTCACTCTCTTTTTAGACGATTGGTATGGGGCCTTGCCAGAAGCAGCCATGTGGCATATGTGAAGCCTGTTATCCTACAGAATTCAAATACATCTGTGTTAAAGAAGGCAAGACTAATTTTACTTTTAAATAACATCTGTATAAACTACGGGGATCATCTTACCATTGCATCAAAAATTTGGGTACGGATTCATTGAAGTCTTTATCCCACTGACAGAAAGGACTGAACAATTTTGTCAACTAAATAACAGAAATAGTAAATGAAATATACGACAGGGGCGGTGTACCGGACGATCTAAGTATTTCCATCTTGATAGCGTTGCCTAAGAAGTCAGATACCAAATGGGAAGATTGTGTAAGGTCTATTGTCACCACTGAAGGACAAATGTCTAGAATTCTTATTAGTACTTTATCTTCTGGGCGATAATATTTGCAGCGGTAGGGATATCTGCAGATTGTGACGAGAAGAAAAATTAGCAATAGATAGTAGCATTTCCAGAACGAGTTTGCTAACTGAAAGGTCCAAAGTAATGCATGAATGTAAACATCTTATAAAATATATATTCGGATTATATATATATATGTTTTTTGACGGTACAAAAACGTACCATGTCGTTAAAGGCGAGAAATATTTTATTACTAAAGGCCATGATATATATATATATATATATATATATATATATATATATATGTATATTTTACGAAGGCCATCATAAGATATTTATGAAACGACTCTGCATTATTAATGTCTACTCCATAAACTAATTATTTTAAGCGGTCCCACAGAAAAAGTCGAAAAAGGTTGCAGTCGGGGAAACGTGCAGTCCATGAAACCAGTCGTCCCCTATCTATCTATCTATCTATCTATCTATCTATCTATCTATCTATCTATCTATCTATCTATCTATCTCTCTTTCAGGGTAGATGTCAGCCAGTGTTTTGTGAACAACGTGGCTAAAATGTATTGGAGCCCAATCATGCATGAACCACATGCATCTTCAGATTAGCAGGGGTGCATCCTCTAGCAGGTCTGGACATGTCTTCGAACTAAAATCTCTGTAGACAGCTCTTGTAAACGTGCTTGGAGAACATGTGAACCTACCAAACAGCAGAAAAAGGATGGATCTAGAAGCGCTGATTCGGCCATGCAACCTCGCACCCTTACCCATTTATGCGAACGTGTGTAAAATCATAATGGCCTGCTCACAGTACGGATATTCTGCTATAGTTAAATGGCGATATATTATAGTCAAAAAACGGAGGATTTACGAACCCTGATGATCCCTTTAGGAGATATGTATGTCGGTTCGTCAGGTTCATTAGGTGCTATATATATATATATATATATATATATATATATATATATATATATCGTCGCGCTCAGTTGTGGGGATAGTCTGTGAGAAAACAGCTAATAATTCTCTTAAGTATTTTGTCGTCATAGATTTGAAGTTAATTCCCGGTTAAGGCATTTAGTTTAGTTTATTCACAGTACTGGATTAATAAATATTAATATATATTTAAATCATCAAAATTTTATCTTAGAAATTTTCCAATAATTCTAAATAAGAATGTTGTGTTATTTCAGTTAAAACTGAATTTATAACTGAAATAATTTTAGAAATGCATGTTCTAATTTACGCTTAAATAGACCTATCTATCGCCCGGTTCACACTCAACCCACGTCTATTGAACAGGTGAAGAGCCTCATCCCTTGTTTCCTGTTTAGGATGTGGTTCCCGGCTTTCTCTTTTCCAATCTTTACATTCCTTTTTCTGTATTTTCTCAATTGGAGTATACAGACTAAACTATCGCCAGGTTCACACTCCACCCACGTCTGTTAAACAAATGAAGACGCTCATCCCTTCTTTCATGTTTAGGATGTGGTTCCCGGCTTTCTCTTTTCCAATCTTTTCATTCCTTTTTTTTATCAATTGGAGTAGACAGACTAAACTATCGCCCGGTTCACACTCCACCCACGTCTATTGAACAGGTGAAGAGCTTCATCCCTTCTTTCCTGTTAACGATGTGGGTCACGGCTTGATCTTTTCCAATCTTTTCATTCCTTTTTTTTAACAATTGGAGTAGACAGACTAAACTATCGCCCGGTTCACACTCCACCAACGTCTATTGAACATGTGAAAAGCCTCTTCCTTTGTTACCTGTTTAGGATGTGGTTCCCGGCTTTCCGTTTGCCAATCTTTTCATTCCATTTTCTTTTTTTCATCAATTGGAGTAGACAGACTTAACTATCGCCCGGTTCACACTCCACCCACGTCTATTGAACTGAAAATATTGGAAAAGAGAAAGCCGGAAATATTGGAAAAGAGAAAGCCGGAAACCACATCCTAAACAGGGTACAAGTGATGAGGCTCTTCATCTGCTCAATAGACGTTGGTGGAGTGTGAACCGGGAGATAGGTTAGTCTATCTACTCCAATTGAAAAAAAAAAGAGTGAAAAGATTGGAAAAGAGAAAGCCGGAAACCACATCCTAAACAGGGAACAAGGGATGAGCCTCTTCACCTGTTCAATAGACCTGGGTGGAGTCTGAACCGGGCGATAGTTTAGTCTATCGTATCCAATTGGAAAAAAAAAAGAAAAGTGTAAAAAGATTGAAGAAGAGAAAGCCATAAACCACATTCTAAACAGGGAAAAAGGGATGAGCCACTACACCTGTTCAATAGACGTGGGTGGAGTGTGGACCGGGCGATAGTTCATTATGAGACGATCATATTATAGCGTTGTACATCCTACCGCTGAGCAAGGGTTTTTACCTATTTCTTGTAATCTTTCATGGATACCTTTGGATGTGCTTTGTGGTGCAGTGTATATCGGCTCGGAAAGAGAAATAGGGGAGCCGAGTTCGAATTCCAGTTGAATTCCTTGCATTCACTTACGCGCAAATATCTTTGGGAAAGGTATTAATCCGTCTCTTCCCTCCAGTTATGGGTTAAATAACAGGACAGATTGGGTTCTATAGCCATATCTGGCAATCAGTCTACAGCAGAAAGCAATGGCAAACTACTGCGGGATAATCTTCTGCCCAGTTAGTCATGTCTCTTTCGAGACATGATCACACAAGTGTGTTTCACGTATAGCACTTAACTGTACCATATCCAAAACAAAACCTAGCTAAGAACACTCGCAGACGCTTATCGTACAACTGTTTAAATTTTCAAGAAAATCGGCTCAGCCGTTTCGGAGTCTATAGGTAACAGACACACGGACACACACAGACAAAGTTCCATTTATAAATAAGTTTAGAAATAGAGATAGATCAGGTTTGTCTCAAAGAAAGTTCTCCACTATGGTAACTACACTGCAGGAATTTAAACGTCCTAATAGTTTGTAAAAGGAATCTCATCGATTTTACTGTTCAAATAACCAGATGTAACCGTAAGTTCTATTCTGCTAGTTTCTTTTCTCACAATTCTCGACTGAAGAAGTTAAATTTAAATGCAACATCAATCTTCATTTCTGGCTACCTTGCTCCTGTTTTTTTTTTCTTTTTTCAATGTTTTTATATTTTCTCCATTAAGAGACGATCTCTTTAGAAAGTTATACGTCCTACCGTGAAGCAAGAGTTTTAATCTATTTCTTCTTTTTTTATGGTGGATACATACCATATCCATGTTGTTCTACCTACATTTCATAGATAGATAGATAGATAGATATAGACAGAGACTGATAGATAGATAGATAGATAGATAGATAGATAGATAGATAGATAGAT
>JBBBDQ010002250.1:990000-1040000 GCA_037127315.1 Ascarosepion bandense | reverse complement strand
ACGGTATTTCATTGTTTTACTGTTAAAATGGCGAGTTGCAACCGTAAGTTCTCTGCTGGTAGTTTCTTTTCTCAAAATTCTCGTCTGTGTAATTTAAATTTGAATGCAATATCAATGATCATTTCTGATTTTCTAGGTCCTATTCATTTACTGTCCAGACTATTGTTTTCATATTCTCTTTATTATGAAACGATCGCATTATAGAGTTGTACACCCTGCCGCGGAGCAAGGGTTTTTGTTTATTTCTTTTCTTCTTTTATGGATACCTTGCCATATCCATGTTGTTCTCCACCATTACATTTGAGATATTCATATTTTACCTGCTTGCATTTGTTTTTAATGTTTGTATTTAAAATTATATACTGTGCGTCATTGTTCTGTGTCTCTAATAACAGTTGTTTTATTTTTTTTAGAATTAACCAGCTGTCGGGACATTCAACTCTGCAAAAGCACCAGCTCAGACGGCCATTATCTGATCAGGCCGGTGATTGGTACGCATTCTCGGCTCCAAATTTATTGTTACGAAATGAACTCAAAAGACCCGCGAGAATACATAACCCTGATCCATGACAATTTCTCGAAATTCCCGCCTATCAATCATTTATCTTGTACAACAGTTGACTGGGCCATTAAAACGCCAGGTGTTATATTCTACCACAAGATTCGTTTGGAGCTTGACGTATGTTAATTGCACTTATTTATATACCCGTGTGTGTGTGTGTGTGTGTATGTGTGTGTGTGTGTGTGTGTGTCTCTCTCTCTCTCTCTCTCTCCCTTCAATGACCATTTCTGATTTCCTTGGTCTCATTCTTTTACTGTCCAGACTATTGTTTTCATATTCTCTCTATTATGAAACGATCGCATTATTGAGTTGTACACCCTGCCGGGGAGCAAGGGTTTTTGTCTATTTCTTTTCTTCTTTTATGGATACGCATTCTCGGCTCCAAGTTTATTGTTACGAAATGAACTCAAAATACCCGTGAGAATACATAACCCTGATCCATGAAAATTTCTCAAAATACCCGCCTCTCAATTATTCAACTTGTGCATCAGTCGATTGGTCCATCTGAAATACAGGTCCTATACTTTACCACAAGATTCGTTTGGAGCTTGACTATGTTAATTGCCTTTATATATATATATATATATATATATATATATATATATAGGAAAGAATATTAATAAAAAGTTTTGAATTTAAAAATGTACTTTTTTTGGACAGTATTTGTTTATTTTTATTATTGTATTTTATATTTCAGACCTCCCTCGGTCCTTCATCAGAAACGAGTGATTTCACACCACGTGATGTAAACAAAAAAAATATTCGGACGCTATCGTGAAATACGTTTCTAATTCAAATTTAAAAATCACTCGTTTCTGATGAAGGACCGAGGGCGGTCTGAAATATAAAATACAATAATAAAAATAAACAAATACTGTCCTAAAAAAGTACATTTTTAAATTCAAAGCTTTTTATTAATATTCTTTCCTATACATATTAAGACAGTATACGTGGATCATCACTATGTTATATATATATATATATATATATATATATATATATATATATATTTACTCTCTCTCTTTCTATTTCTATCTCTCTCTCTAACTTTATTTATATTTACCGCACTCTCCCCCACCTTGAGTGGTTATCGCAAAAACGATCCGACTATAAGCCTGGACAGTCTCGGGCTCCACCAGATTTTCTTTCTTAAGGCAGACATCTGCTTAACGACTTAGTACATGTGCTATCTCTACGAGCTTCACTGTTCACAAGATTTCTAATGGACACGCCATTCTAAACCGCTTCAAAATGTAGTGTCTGCCGTTGTCTATCCTACATATCATTATAAACGGGTTTCATTTCTCCGATTAAATTGTTAGAGTAAACATATTCGGTTATCACTATTTCGATTGGCTAGTAGGCCTTCTAATAATTGAACATTGAGTGAAAAAAATTAAAATATAAATTCTCTCATGCCATTTTATATATATATATATATATATGTGTGTGTGTGTGTGTGTGTGTGAAATGTATATATATATATATATATATATATATATATATATATGCAATTTGTTATATATATTATATTATCTATGTATCTATCTATTTCTCTATTTATCTAAGCTATCTAAATTTATTGATAAATGGAACTTTGTCTGTGTCTATGTGTGTGTGTCTGTGTGTGTGTGCGAGTCTGTATGTGTGTGTGTCTCTATGTGTGTGCGTCCGTTACCTATAGATTCCGAAACGGCTGAACCGATTTTCTTGAAGATTTACACAGTTGTACTATAAGCGTCTGCGAGTGGTCTTAGCTAGGTTTTGTGTCGAGGTACCCACGATAAATATCGAAGATCGATAATCGAAAAAATTGGATTATAGAAGGAATGGTCCGATTTTATCAAATTTGATACACTCATAGACAAAGACATAAGAAACGATATTCAGAAGTTTCAAGGTTGCAATTCTTACAATAGTGCAGAAAATCGATAATATACATACATACATACATATATATATATATATATATATATATATATATATATATATATAAAAGGCAAGATGTTTGTGTGTCTGTCTGTTTATTTGCCTGTATGTCTATTTTTTTCAGTCCTTTTATTTTAGTTTTTGCTTCGGGTTTGGCTCTAAGTAGCTATAATTATAGTTCTTAGTTTCAGCCATGATACCATTTACTCAGAGGACTTATTTAGCCTTCAAAATTCAGTTTACGACGAAAAAAACTCATTTTGATATCGATACCAGGAAATCAAAATTTGTCTTACATCCATTGATTTTTCTTTCAGTCTACGGTTTCGCTTTAACTGGAAACAACTATTGCATTTTAGTCTTTCGTGCCAACGTCCAAAGAGTCTGAGTTCCTGGACCATGGATTAATTTTAAAGCTTTCATTACATCCGAGCAACGCCGGGCTATACTGCTAGTATATATATATATGCACGGTATTTATTTGAACGCGCTAACATATTCAGATAGATATGTGTGAGTTTGTGACCCTGGGTTTCACGCTTTTACGATGTCTGACGATGTAAAAAAATAAATATATATATATATATGGTTATCTGATGTTTATTATCTTTATTTTATTTCGGAAACTTAAATACAAGAACAATCCTTTCAAATGAAAGATTATTTTATTATCAAACATATCATCATTTGGTGTGATGGACCCCCATTTCACAAGCGATTTTCAAACATGATTACATAAAATATACACAACCATCGTTTCGTGAGAGAAGAATGTTGTCACAATTAAATAATTTGGTGCACATTAAAATAATTTTTCATGTTTCTTTTTCCTTACTCTCTTTTTCTTCTCCTTTTTCTTCTTCCGTAGACTCTACGGGTCCTAGTGAGCGATAAAACCTTTACCAACGTCAGTTGTGAGCCGAGTCTTCTGGGAATATCTGATCCCCTATCGTTCCAGAAATCAGGGCGAAATTGTTCTGTTGAACTGAATTATGGCGAAACTGGTGATTGTATTTATTGGAAATGCAGTCCACGAAAAGGAAGTCTGCAGATCGACTTGCAAGGAACAGGATTTGTTGTTTCGCCATCGGTAAGTAATTCTTCCCAGATTTTTCAAAATATAGAAGCCGGGAGATAACAAGAATAAATAAAGTTAATAATTTTATTTATAAATGCAATTCACGAAAAGAAATTGCCCAAATCGACTTGCAAGGAACAGGATTTGTTGTTTCGCCATCGGTAAGTAATTCTTCCCAGATTTTTAAAAATATAGAAGCCGGGAGATAACAAGAATAAATAAAGTTAATAATTTTATTAATAGTTTATTACTTCATAAGATTAAAAACCGATCCCTCACTTTATGCCCATTAGAAGCTTTACTTATGTTTCCAACTATTATCTTCACTCAGTCAGTTAAATGCCATACGTGATACAGGCTTTGGACGATTATGTCTCGAAAGAGACATCACTAACTGGGCAGAAGATTATCCCGCAGTAGGTTGCCATTGCATTCTGCGGTAGACTGGTTGCCAGACATGGCTCTAGAACCCAATCCGTTCTATTATTTAACCCATAACTGGAGGAAAGAGACTTATTAATACCTTTCCCAAGGGAGTTTGTGCGTAAGTGAATGCAATGAATTCAACTGGAATTCGAACTCGGCTATACAGACAGCAGCTTCGTTTTAGATGCACTGAAATATTTGTCCAGAATAAAAGTCCGGAAAAAAAAACTCTCTTCCACGCGGCCAATCGCAAGCTAACACCTATCGCGATTGATCTTAGCCGCTGACACCATCTCGTACCCACTGACCTCTTTGCCGACGTCGTCAATCTGAGCTCTGGTCGTCAACGTAGGCGGAGTAATTGATAGCAAAATCACACGTAGCACCGGATTAGTTTTTTAACAGGTGATGGGGAAAGCGGACAACCTTGACGAATAGAGTAAGACTATATGAAATTTACCGATCACTTTCATCAACGCCCCCTGGAACGCATAGAGAAGTCAGATCCAGTGCGAAAGTCTGGCTCGAGACAGGCTTCCGCAAGAACAGCTTCGAAAAATCGATAATCAAACCTATCGCATAGATTTAGATTACTAGATTGCTATGTGATATCAGTTCTTCAATATGGCAGTGAATGCTGGACAATACCATCAAAGATGAAGGAAAAACTTGAAGCAACTGAAATGTGATTCTACTGAAACATACTGGATATAAAGTGGGGGATCAATTCTATATACAATCAATATATAAACTGACCCCTCACTTTGTGGTCACAGCAGTTTCTCTACATTTATATTCCTGAGATCCAAAAGCACAAGGAAGCATTCCAGAAGTTGAGTAAAGTATTAAGAAACAGGACAATTTCGCTAGAAACAAAGAAGAGAGTACTGGATTGCTATGTGATGTCAGTTCTTCAATATGGCAGTGAATGCTGGACAATATCGTCAAAGATGAAGGAAAAACTTGAAGCAACTGCAATGTGATTCTACAGAAGGATACTGCAGATATCGTGGATCGAGCATGTGAGCAATGATTAGGTTTTGGAAAGGATGGAAACAAAAAGGAAATTAATAGTGAGCATCAGGAAAAGACAACTAAAGTTCCTGGGACATGCAATGAGGAAGGAGGGCTTGGAGAACCTGATACTAACAGGCCAGTTAGAGGGGGGGAAAGAGACAGAGGAAAGCAGCGAATAACATATTTGAAAGGGCCTGAGCAGGTGGATGACTGAACGAGGGTTGCGTAGTGTAACAGGCGAGAGCGTGCTAAGAGACACCAGGAATAGGGAGATGTGGAAAGCCATGATCGCCTCTGTCCTGAAAGGACAAGGCACATAAAAGAATATATATGCCACCTGTTTATAAGAAATTATAGTGTGGATATAAAATGGTGGATCAATTCTATATTATAATCAATATATCTAAACTGATCCCTCATTTTGTGGCCATGTGACAGGGGTGTCAGGAAGCGGGTAAGAGAAGGATAAATATGGCCAAAAATGAGGGATCAGTTTATATATTGATTGTAATGTAGAATTGATCCCCAACTTTATAACCACATTATAATTGTATAGAATTTTTTTCGTCTGCCAATTTTTTTTTATAATCATATCGCCCCAAAGCAAGGCATTTTACTGCCACTGTTTTGCAAGGGGTTACATAGGAGGAAAGATATGAAAAAGAGTAACAGGTTACAGGGGTGTCAGGAAGCGTGTAAGAGAAGGATGAGAATACTGATAAGAGTGGAGTGGACAGAGAAAGGAACATGAGAGAGAGAGGATGCAGGTTAGAGAGATAGGAAACGACTATTGACTTTACATTTAAATTTTTGGAGATTATAACTGTCAAGAAAGCAAGTAAAGGGAAGGGAATTCCACAGGTGGGAAGTGCAAGAAAAGAAGCTGCTGGAGTAGAATTTGCGTTTATAATTTATTGATTTCACAGTAAAAGGGACCTAGTTGCTAATCTTGTGGCTCAAGTAAATTTATGTATAGGGAACACCAGAGAGCTAAGTTTATCGAAGCAGAAGCCATGAAAGTATTTGTAGGAGAGACACAGGGAAGCCACATTGTGCCAGTGAGAAAGTGACTGTATCCTAGCTGCCAAGTCGGGATCGAACACATTACAGATTCTCAGTTGGATTTTGTCAAGGACCCCTAGGTGGATAGCAGAAGCACCGACCAGATATGGCAACAGTATTCAATGCACAGGCGGATGGTAGATTTATATATATGCAGGATTGTTTCAGTCGGAAAAAAAACTTCTTGGCTCTACACAGAGAACTGACTTTCTTAGCAACGGATTTAGCTACGGATTCTATATACTCATTCCACTTGAGATCTTTTGTGAGGGTTAAGCCGAGGAGGTGTTGTTTTTGCTTTCACGGAGACTAGCCTGATCCATGCTAATGGGGGTAGGAGCGATTGTCTGTGATGGTTAATAGATAGCAGCTTTGTTTTGGAAGCATTAAAATTCACATGCCATTTCTGTTCAGAGTCAGTCAGACAAGAGAGGGCAGCCTTCAAACGACTGGCTAAAATATTGGCTAAAATCGTCACCTTAAAGGTCGAGCAGTTTATCAGAACAAATTGGGTTGCTCTTCTGCATTGAATATGGCCGTGGTGAGAACACTGACTGACTGTTCCTTTGAACCTGTACCCATTTCACTCCTTATGGTATCATCATGAGAAAGATCTCCAATGTCAAAATGTTTTAAAGCTCTACACAGGGAGAGGTGAAAAAATTCAGGAGCCTCGCCGTACAATATTGCTGCAGCCTTTTTACGTTTTCATTATCAAAGAAGGCCAGTGGGAACCAGTGGTTCCCTAGAATCATGGCCTAAATCTGCCGCTCACTCAAGCTTGGTCGTACCACTGTCAAAATTCTCTTAGCATGAGAAAATTTTGAATTTTTTTTAACATCTTCACACGCTTTTCATATTAATTAAAATTTTCAAATCTTTGATCTTTTTGGAGTGGGCAAATGTCTTTTCTGCCTGTTCCTCGGATACGCGGCAGACGTCCTCCTCGAGGCTATGAGGTGGTATCTTTTTTCGCTGTGTTTGAGTTCTCTGAAGTTCCTTGTCTTTTTGATTAATCATTTTGTGGTTGGGGATGTTGGTGTCTTTTGTTCTGGGGCCTTTAGGAAATTGATGTCCGCTGTTTAGCTTTTATCTCTTCTACTAACTACGCGCCATTTCTCTTATTCTTTTTCCTTACCCACACATAGAGAATATGAGATGAAAGCCAACCAGGGGTGTGAGCGCACAGATCCGAGGTGTTGGTAGGCGTAATACAGGCGTCGGCGAAGAATCAGTATCGGCGGATTTTGATCACCTATGGATGTAACATCAAAGGACTTATTCTCTGAACAGCACCGAGGAAGAGAACTCATATTTTAGTCGAATCTAGTCTAATGGCTTAATTTCATAAAGAATTTTATAGGATAGTTGCTGTGTCAAATTGATGAATCGGAGTGCTATGTTTGAATTCTGATACTTTTTCAGCCAATGAGGAACGGGACCCAACCGGTTGTTAGATCACAGCGGTTGGAGTCACTGTCATGCCAATTACAGGCACCGCGGATATATCAGTATCGAGAAGGATTTCGGTAGCCTGCGGCCGGAATTTCAGAAGCCTTCTTCTCAAGACAGGAAGAGGAGAGGCGATGTGTATCTACACATGTTCAAGTTAGTTTTAAGTCGGTCGCAATGATTTGGGACGGAGATGAAAGAATACCTATTGAGTTGTGTATCAAAACTCCATCCCCAGCTCAGGTTGACATCACATAGAATTTGTCCATATGGACTCAGGTAGACAGCTACGTGATTTCCTAAAACATTATAAGATACCTCAAGTACCACTACAGAATCCTACACCTACACTCCTACCCAAGATTAGGCTTTTCAGAGTTAGCCCGCGGCTTACGACCTCCATGAATTCTTCGGGTATAGGTTGTAATATGTTCCAAACGAAAACATATTTCTCTTTATGTATCTTTAGTGCTTAACCGATAGTGGGGCCAGTGATTTGATTATTGTATCTTTCGTGGATAGATAAATGTTTTGCAAATGCTTGCCCACCACAAAGACAGACACCTTTTTTTTACAAGTTTTTGTAATTCTTCTAAAAGGTCATCTTTTATGAGATGTGCTTAACTTTTGACCTGCTACGAAAAATTTCGCAATGTTGAATATGTATTTTGACAGTCAATGCTTGAAAGAAAGGTATATTCATGAAATACACAGTAATCAAATTATTGATCTTCCTAGGGTTAAAGAAATATAATGGATATTATATATATATATATATATGGATTCTATTGGTAAATAACAGGACACGGGGTCCTATATCCTTGGATGACAAACGGTTTAGGAGAAGGATAAGTCATAGTTTATAACCTCCAACTATGGTTTAAATAACCTCTTTTTCTTTGATTATGTGCCGTGTCCTTTCAAGACGTAGACCTTAATGGTATGAAGAAATGTCCACTCGCTCGGGCATTGGTAAATAACAGGACTCGGGATCCGATAGCCTTGGGTAGCAACCGGTCTAGGAGAAGAAAAAGTCTTAGTTTATAACCTCCAACTATGGTTTAAATAACCTCTTTTTCTTTGATTATGTGCCGTGTCCTTTCAAGACGTTGACGATCATGCTATGAAGAAATCTTCACTCGCTCGGGCATTGGTAAATAACAGGACTCGGGATCCGATAGCCTTGGGTAGCAACCTGTCTAGGAGAAGAAAAAGTCTTAGTTTATAACCTCCAACTATGGTTTAAATAACCTCTTTTTCTTTGATTATGTGCCGTGTCCTTTCAAGACGTTGACGATCATGCTATGAAGAAATCTTCACTCGCTCGGGCATTGGTAAATAACAGGACTCGGGATCCGATAGCCTTGGGTAGCAACCGGTCTAGGAGAAGAAAAAGTCTTAGTTTATAACCTCCAACTATGGTTTAAATAACCTCTTTTTCTTTGATTATGTGCCGTGTCCTTTCAAGACGTAGACCTTAATGGTATGAAGAAATGTCCACTCGCTCGGGCATTGGTAAATAACAGGACACGGGATCCGATAGCCTTGGGTAGCAACCGGTCTAGGAGAAGAAAAAGTCTTAGTTTATAACCTCCAACTATGGTTTAAATAACCTCTTCTTCTATTAACAGCCGTGTCCTTTCAAGACGTAGACGATCATGTTATGAATAAATCTACTTGCTCAGCCATTGGTAAATAACAGGACACGGGGTCCTGTATCCTTGGGTGGCAAATGGTTTAGTAGAAGGATAAATCTTAGTTTATAACCTTCAACTATGGTTTAAATAGGCTCTTCTTCTTTGATTATGTGCCGTGTCCTGTCAAGACGTAGACGATCATGGTATGAACAAATCTCCACTCGCTCAGGCATTGGTAAATCACAGGACACGGTATCCTATAGCCTTGGGTAGCAACTGCTCTAGGAGATGAATAAGTCTTAGTTTATAACCTCCAACTGTAGTTTAACTAGCCTCTTCTTCTTTGATTATGTGCCGTGCCCTTTAAGGACATAGACGATCATGGGCTTACACTTGCCCCCATCCCTTTTGGCTCTTAACATTTTTTCACTTGGTCTCTTATTGTGGAGTTAGTGTTGAAATAAATAACAAGAAGACTCGATAACCGTGAAATAAAAATAATGTATTAACAAAATACATATAGTTGTTAAAGGTGAGTCGTATCTCCACTCACCTGCAGGACAAACCAAGTTACGACCTTCACTCTCTGAGTCTCTGGATCTGACTGCCTGGAAGACAGAACCTGGTAACCGGGCGTGACGTCAGGAATAGTCCATTAGTCAATAGACTGAAAGGGGTGCCACCCTAACATATCTCGAGGTACCCTGCTCTACTATCCACTTGCTCAAGATCGTCAAGAATGTTACGTGTTGCTATCCCTTGTTTCTCTTTCCCGCTATCCGTCCTGTGAGTATCAAATTCTCCAAGCCCTTCTTCCTCATTATGTGTTCCAGAAACTTCAACTATCTCTTCCTGATATAGAATCAGGGAAAAGCCAAAATCATCTACACTCTGAACGAATTCTTCTTCTTTTATGTGCCGTTTCCCTTCAGGAGGTAGGCAAACATGGCCCTCCACATCTTCTTGTCTGTCGTAGCTCCCAATAAATTTTGTCTTGTTATTTCTCACAAACCCTGCTCTGCCATCCATGTCACGAGTAGCTTTCTTCGGTCTCCCTTTCCCTCTATCCGTCCTGTGAGTATCAGATTTTCCAAGCCCTTCTTCCTCATTACGTGTTCCAGAAAGTTCAACTGTCTCTTCCTGATCTTAAATATAGGATCAGCAAGAGCGATAATTACCTACACTCTGAACGAATTCTTCTTCTTTTCTGTGCCGTGTCCCTTCAGGATGTAGGCAAACATGGCCCTCCACATCTTCCTCTCTGTCGTAGATCTTAATAAATTTCATCTGGTTATTTCTCTGAAACCCTGTTCTGCTATTCATTTGCTTAAACACATCAAGTATATCATGCGCTGTTTTCCTCTGTTCTTTTTTCTCTCTAAAAATGCAAAGAAGAAAAAAACACAGACAATTGTTTTAGCAACAAAAAGGAATCCTTCTTTCTCTTTTATGTGCCTTGTCCTTTCAAGACGTAAACGATAATAAACCATCCGTCCGTGCATAGAATAAATCCGTTATATATGGTCAGGCACTGTTCATCTCAGTCTTCTTGACAGGCTCAAAATGAGAATCAGTAATGTAATTGGCGGCTCGACTCCAGCCGCATTCTAACCGACGCTAAATCCCTTGCTAGGAAGGTTGGGTCACTGTGTCAGGCCAGGATGTTTTCCCGTCTGAATCCATCCTGCATATATACAAATCAACCATTCATCCATGCATGGAGTACTGCTGTCATATATAATCAGGCACCCCTGTTGTTCATCTCAGTGTTCTGGACAGGCTCCAAAGGAGAATCAGTAATGTGACAGGTACCAAATCGGCGGTTCAACTCCAGCCACTTCCCTGCTGACGAGATGTGGCTTCCCTCTGTCTGTTCTATAGATATTTTCATGGCTTCTGCTCTGACGAACTTAAGTCACTGGTGCTCCTTAATTCACTAATACCACATGAGTTTACACGTGCAACCAGACTGGCAACTGGGTCCCACCCATTCACAGTTAAATCAACCAAATGCAGACGACAATTCTACTCCGTAAGCTTTTTTCTCTCACTTTCCGCCTGTGGAACCCGCTTCTTTATTCTTGCTTTCCTGACGGCGACAACCTCCAGAAATTGAAATGCAATGTCAATACCCATCTCTTAACCACTTGAGTCTAGTTCTTTTTACACCACCCTGTATATCTTTTCCGTTCTGTCCACTTTTGCAGCTTTTATCGCACATGTATTCCCATCCTTCTCTTTCTCCTTTCTCTGAAACCTCTTGTAACTGGTTTGTCTTTCTCTTTACTCTCCTCCTATCTAATCTTCTACTCTTATGTAGCCCCTTGCACATCAGTGGCGTTACCGCCTTGCACGGGGTGAAACGATTAAAAAACAAAACAAAAAAACTTCCACTTATCCCCATCCCTTGTTGCTCTTAACATTTTTTCTCTTGGTATCTCCAGATATCCTGCTCCACTATCCATGGTATCCTCATCATCTTTCTGTAGAACTACATTTCTGCTCCTTCGAGTATCTCTTTCATGTTTGGGGAGATTGTCCACCACAAGAATTTACTCGTGCAACCAGACTGGCAACAAGGTCCCACCCATTTATAGTTAGATAAATCAAATGAAGCCGACAATTCTACTTCATCAGCTTTCTTTCTCGGACTTCCCACCTGTGGAACACTCTTCCGTATACTTGCTGTCCTGGCTACAATCTCCAGAAATTTAAATGCAATGTCAATACCCATCTCTTATCCACTTGACTTCAGTCTTTTCTACATCACTTCGTATATCTTGTTCTTTTGCTTTCTCTCTACCTTCGGAACTGGCTTCACACCTGTCTTCCCGCCCTTCTCTTGCCCTTTCTCTGACACCCCCTGTAACTGGTTCATCTTTCTCTTCACTCTCTTCTTATCTAATCTTTTATTCTTATGCACATCTCTGAATCTGACTGCCCGGAAGACAGAACCTGGTAACCGGACGTGACGTCAGGAATAGTCCATTAGTCAATAGACTGAAAGGGGTGTCACCCTAACATAACTCTAGATATCCTCCTTCACCATTCACTTGCTCAAGCCCGTTAAGTATGTCACGTGCTGCTTTCCCCTGTCTCTCTTTCCCTCTATCCGTCCTGTGAGCATCAGATTCTCCAACCCCTTCTTCCTCATTACGAGTCCCAGCGAATTCTACTTTCTCTTCCTGATACTACGTATTTTCCTTTTTGTTTGCATTGTCTCGAAAACTTCGTGTTAGGTCCATGGTATTCTCAGCATCCTTCTGTAGAACTAACTTTTCTGTTGCTTCGAGTCTCTCCATTTTTGGGGAGATTATCCAGCATTCGCTGCCTTATAGGAGGACAAATATCACATAAAAATCCAGCACACTTTTCTTTGCTTCCAAGTAAATCTCATTCTAAATGCTCTGTTTAGCTTTTCAAATGCATCCTTGCTCATGCCAGTGCACCTTCGGATCTCAGTGTTGCACTTTTTTTTTAATCGTTTCACCCCAAGCAAGGCATTTCACTGCCACTATGGCGCTTGGGGCTACATAGGGGAAGGTAAATAGAAAGAGTGGTTAGATATAGGAAATGTCAGAAGGGGGGGTGATAGGTAGTTAGGAGGATGGGAAGAGTGTTTGAAAGAATAGAAGCGAGTTATTGTGTTAGGAGGTGTCTATTGACCTTACATTTAAACTCCTGGAGATTGTAGCCGTCAGGGAAACATTCATGTGGAAGGGAATTTCACAGTCGGGAAGTACGAGAAAAGAAACTGTTGGAGTAGAAGTTGCAGTTGCATTTTATCGGTTTCACTGTAAAAGGGTGGGATCTAGTTGCTAATCTAGTATCTCGTGCAAATTCGAACCTAGGGGGCACCAGTGATCTAAGTTCATCGGAGCAGAAGCCATGGAAGTATTTATTGAAGAGACACAGGGAAGCCACGTTCCGCCGGTGAGCGAGAGACTGCATGCGGTCTGCCAAGTCAGTATCGATCACATTACAGACCCTCCGCTGTACCTTGTCGAGAAGCCCAAGGAGAATAGCAGAGGCACCCGACCAGATATGGCAACAGTATTCTATGCACGGGCGGATGGTAGATTTATAAATGTGCAGGATAGATTCAGACGGAAAAAACCTCCGGGCACAGAGAACCGACTTTCATAGCAGCGGATTTAGCAATGGATTCGATATAGTCATTCCACTTGAGTTCCTCTGAAAGTGTGAGACCAAGGAGGCGCAGTGTTTTACTCTCTGGGAGGCAAGCCTGGTCCATGCACTGTCACCCTTAACTGATTAAGAGTGAAAAATACAGCAACATCACTAAAGATATGGGAAATCAGGAATTAGAAGACACTGGATCTGGAGTCATGTTTCTTCTACTCGGGTAGTCGTCATCATAGGAAAATACGTTTATGTTGATGAAATGAAAATAATCATTACATAGTCAACGGGCATTTTCTTTTTAATCATATCACCCCGAAAAAGGCGGTAACGCTACTGATGTGCAGGGGGCTACGTAAAAGTGAAAAGATTAGAAAAGAGAAACCACATCCTAAACAGGGAACAAGGGATGAGCCTCTACACCTGTTCAATAGACTGGGTGGAGTGTGAACCGGGCGATAGTTTAGTCTATCTACTCTAATTGAAAAAACAACAACAGAAAAGTGAAAAGATAGGAAAAGAGAAAGCCGGAAACCACATCCTAAACAGGGAACAAGAGATGAGCCTCTATACCTGTTCAATAGACGTGGGTGGAGTGTGAACCGGGCGAGGTCGGGGTTTGTAAACATGTGTGTGGAAGGGAGGGTTAAGTGTATGAATGTGTGTCTCATCTGTATATGTGCCTCTGAGTGTGTGCATTCTTTATATTAATTCAGTCTATTTAAATCTTTTATATTTTTCCTTCTCCCAGGTGACATGGACTACTAGAGGTTACAAAGCGCGCATTTCCTCTTTTTATCGTTCTCCGTCGAATGAAGTGATCAAAATTACCTGCGGGGGTAACTGTGGCTGGTGCAATCCAAAAGGTGATCTAACATTGGAACCAAAATCTTAATAAATTATCATTATTATTTGGAATATTAATTTCCAAATTATTTTTTTCATTTTCTTTTTATCTTCCTATTCAGATCGTTATTTTTTTATCGTTATTTTTTGATCGTTAAATAAGCAGTGCATACTGGAAATATCTAAATGACACCATGGAATTCCTAAAAAGACAGAAAAATATATATTAAATAATTTAAATACCTTCTTTGAACTTATATTTTTTATAGTCTAAAGATAGGATGAGCGTCGTGGTACAGTGGATATCGACTCGGAACGACAAAACGTGGAGCCGAGTTCGAACTTCAGTTGAATTCCTTGCATTCACTTACGCACAAATACCTTTGGAAAGGTATTAATCCGTCTCTTCCCTCCAGTTATGGGTTAAATAATAGAACAGATTGGGTTTTATAGCCTTGGCTGGCAACCAGTATATCGCAGAAAACAATGGCAACCTACTGCGGGATAATCTTCTGCCCAGTCAGTCATGTCTCTTTCGAGACATGATCGCCCAAGCGTGTATCGCGCATGGCACTTAACTGACTGACTGAGCAATTAATCGAATAGACTCTATAAAATTACGTTTACTTTTTCTTTGAAACAATGAAATTACAATTTATTTTCGTACTGTAGCCTGTGACGACAAAAGCTAAAAATAAAAACTGTATAATTCGATCCCTAACTTAAAAATCGGATAAAAACTAAAAGTTAATAAAAAGCAGAACACAAGCAGGGCCACATGAAGACATTAGCATATCTATTTAGAAGTATCTTTAAATTTTTATCACCAAAATATTAAGAATATATAATAATTTTTCTATCCAATTTTATGAATTTTCCAGTCAAATTTTACTTTTGATTTTAATACGTTGTTTTTATTCTTGTATTTTATTACCTGTTTGATGTCATAAAATATTTGATCATCTTTATAAAAATTTATCTAACAGTTGCCAAAATAAAATAAAAAATCAAATTTCTTACATACAACATGTGACCAATGACCGCATGTGCATTTACTTTGCCCTCATCAGCCGCTAACCAAGGGTGAATACACAGTTTCGGTGGTTTACAGCGGGATTGCCACCCCTGGCACCACCAGCAGCAATCGCTACTGGGCAAAGTAAATGACAGAAAAATAAAATCAATTGGCACATTGAGACAGATGAAAACGCTTTAACAGTTTTTTAAAATTCAAGAGCAGAACGAGAACGGAAGAAGTAGACGACGTCATGCTTTCTTTGCGAATCTCTTCGAATTGCGCCAAATCCAGCATGACGCTTGTCGAACAATAGATTGATATATATATATATGCCCTGAAGAACCGTAGTGTGAATCCGCGGCAGGTTTGGCTCATGTTTACATTTTTTACACACACACACACACACACACACACACACACACACACACACACACACACACACACACACACACACACATATATATATATATATATAAACATATACTGTTAAATATAAGATACAATGAATGTCTATTATGTTTAATCATGAGCCGTTTTTTGGCTTTAATTTCAGTTGAAAATAAAGACAAAAATTCTCCAACATTTGGATAATTTTTTATTAAGTTGGATCTAAGCTTTCGGCTCACATGAGCCATCTTCAGAGAGGTTATTAAGACAGTAACACAATAACATCCACCATCAGCGACGATTTTATTTTGTGTTGACATAAAACACTGATAGGCAACGGCAATAGTTACCAAAAATAAGAAACGCAGTTACAATGTTACAATGGTTTATAAATTCATAGTATCACTACACAAAAATTTTCGCGTTTCGAAGCTAGCCATGTGTTTAGGCTTCTTCTTCATCAGGTGATTTTGTTGAAATGAAAATTATCTAGTTAAAAAGACCGTTTATTTGTGTTTTTTATTTCCCTAGGTGATAGTGGGGTTCTGTTGACCTTTTTAACGTCTTAAGGTTAAGTGTTTGGGGGGTGGCTAAGTTCAGGATAAGTTTTCCTATTTATTTTGTCTGCGTGTAGCCTGGTGGCGCCGTGGGTGTTGTTATTTGGTTTAGGGGTTGGTAGGTGTTGTTTTGTTTTGGGGCTGGTTGCTTCTTCTTTAATTTTGGTTATTTTGTATTGGGGTATGTGTTTCTTTTTTTGTTTTTTAGTTTTTTACAGTGTCGATATTTTCTTTTATTTTCTACTATTTTACTGTAGCTGGACTTTTGGCTGGTATATAATGGGGTTTGTTGTCTTTTGTTTCTACGTTTTTTTTGTTCTTTTTATTAATAGGGTTGGTTATGTGTATTTTTGGGTGGGGGTCGTAGGTGGGGTGTTTATTTGTTTATTTAAATTTTAGCGAGAAATATTTGCGATGTTTGCATAGTACTGCTAATTCGTCTCTACGGTTTAATAGTTCGCTACTGTTGGGGTACTTTAAAATGTGTAGCTTTTCACTTAAACATAAAGGGAAGATGTCGTCAAGTGAGTTGCAAGTTCTAGTTTTTTCTAGGATTTTCCATTTTACTTTGGGTTTCTGTTTTGAATCCTTTAGCTTCCAAAAGTATGTAGAAAGGGATGTTTGCTTTCGGTATAAGCTGTTTTTAAATGAAGTTAGGTGTATGTACCAGCGCTGCTTAAAAGTATTCTTAGTTGATCCGATATACACTATATATATATATATATATATATATATATATATATATATATATATATAAACACTTTTGCCGAACAGGAACGGGGTGAATCGAACGGAAAATTAAACTGGTATTTTTTGTAATAAATATTAGAAGTAATTTCTTTTTGACAAAAAAAAGTGTTTTATTAAATTATGAAAGCACCAACTCTCAGAAAAAAAATATTATAGAATTATGTTAGGCAAGATTCTTACCCAATTTTAAGTCTTCTCCCACTTGATAACGCATAAGTTTTAACTGCATTAACATCGCCACGAATAAATCTAATCTAAATTTATTTATAAATGAAACTTTGTCTGTGTGTGTGTGTGTGTGTGTGTGTGTGTGTTACCTATAGACTCCGAAATGAATTTACGCAGTTGTACTATAAGCGTCTGCGAGTGTTCTCAGCTAGGTTTTGTGTTGAGGTACCCCCGATAAATATCGAAAATAGATAATCGAAAAAATCGGGTTATAGAAGGAGTGGTCCGATTTTAATCAAAGTTGATATTCTCATAGACAAAGACATAAGAAACGATATTCAGAAGTTTCAAGGTTGCAGTTCTTACAATAGTGCAGAAAATCGATAATATATATATATAAAAAGCTAGATGTTTGTGTGTGTCTGTTTATCTGTCTGTATGTCCTTTATACAAATCCACAATTTTTATCAGATTCTCATCAAACTTCACACAAATATTCTTTTGGCCGAGTCTGAGCTCCAGGACCATGGGTTAGTTTTAAAGCTTTCATTAGACCCGAGCAACGCCGGGCTATACTTCTAGTATATATATATATATATATATATATATATATATATATATATATATATATATATTAGGTGCGATTGGTAAATTGTCGCAATTATTTTATTATTTCAAATATTCTTTAGGCTGAGTCTGAGCTCCAGGACTATGGATTAGTTTTAAAGCTTTCATTAGACCCGAGCAACGCCGGGCTATACTTCTAGTCTTTATATAACTGCAAAAACACTTAATAAACACGCCCCAAGTACACATGGGTTTTCGTAAATTGGGATTCAAAAGAATTCCCCAAATTACTACCACAAAGTTTTCGATTAAAATATCTCATTGTTTATACAATTGATTCACTACTAAATAAATATGAAAACGTTCTTTTAAATTAAATAACTATCTGGATTTTTTGGCAAATATTTTCAAACAGTGGACAGTGATTTTTTAGTTCATACGCAGCTTCAAAATTGAAAATTAAACTGAAGTAATTTTGCATTTGCATATTTTTAGTGGAAATAATATCGGAATTTTATCCTTACAATTAATGCTATAGCCACATTTCAGTATTTGTCAGTCAGTTAAAGTGCCATACGTGATACACGCTTGGGCGATCATGCCTCGAAAGAGACATGACTGACTGGGCAGGAAATTATCCCGCAGTAGGTTGCCATTGCTTTCTGCGGTAGACTGGTTGCCGACCAAGGCTATAGAACCCAATCTGTCCTGCTATTTAACCCATAACTGGAAGGAAGAGACGGATTAATACCTTTCCCAAGGGTATTTGCGCGTAAGTGAATACAATGGATTCAACTGGAATTCGAACTCGGCTCCCCGGTTTCTCGTTTCGAGCCGATATCCATTGTACCACATTGTACTTTTGAAATTATTGGTACCTCCAAGAAATTCAGCGAAAAAGACGATAATCTAGACGATGTCATACATAATGGGATCTAATTTTGAGACCAATATCCCCAGAAATCGTTATTATTATTTGCTTTATTTATTTATTATTTATTTGCTTTATTATTTTCTTTCTTCAATATGTTGAGGTTTTAGGTTTGTTTAACGGCATATCAACCACTGTGAGGTATTTAATGATAAAATGTGGTGGTTTTAAAGTATTTTTTTAATGTTCAGTTATAGTAAGAAGGTTGATTTAGTCCGATTTTGATGGAAAAAGTTTTAAATTTTTAAAATTATTTTAGAACATTGAAGATGTCTTCTAGTTTTCTATTCAAAGAAGTATTACTGGTAATACTTTTTTTCCTTCAAAAAATTTTTCTATAAAAGTATTTTTATACTTTCATAGTGTTTTGAAACCAGTTTTGGGGTTAATTATTTGCCCATAGCTGGGACCCTAACAGGTGCTACCACTCCAGGTCAGGGAACAGCAGCAATTAAGAGATAGTTCCATGATCCTCAAAACTTCTCAATCAGAGGCCTTGCTGCCAGATGCAGTTTACCGTCATACCCAGGACCTTCAGTATATTGGCGGAGTGACCAAAACGCATCACACAAGCTATGTGAAGCCTATTGTTATATAATTTATAGCTCTTTGAAATTAATTGACTGAATTTGTTATCTAGTCATTATGGGATGTAGAGAAACAAATCAGGCAAAAATTGATCCACTGACCAAAAAAAAAAAAAAAAAAAAAAAATGAAATAAATAAATTAATTAATAAATAAAAATAAAAAGAGGGAAAATTTGGGAAAATTAGTGTTAATATATTAACATTCATTATATCTTCCTTGAGCCATGAAATTTATCAGAAACAGAAATAAAAGATTATTTAGAAGGGTTCTTCTTCTTCTTCTTCTTCTATGTGCCCTGTCCCTTCAGGACGTAGGCGATCATGGCTCTCCTTGTGGCTCTTAGTATGTTTGCTCCTGTTGCTCCTCGCAACCCCCGTTCCGTCATCCACCTGATCATTCCCTGCAAATACGTCATCCGCTGCCTTCCTCTGTCTCTCCTTCCTTCTATCTGTCCAGTCAGTATCAGGTTCTCCAGGCTCTCCTTCCTCATTGCATGTCCCAGCAACTTCAGTTGTCTCTTCCTGATGCTCAGCATCAATTTCCTTTTTGTTGCCATTCTTTCTAACACGTCGTCGTTGCTTGTATGCTCAGTCCACGATATCTGTAGCATCCTTCTGTAGAACCATATTTCGGCCGCTTCCAGTTTTGTCCTCATTTTCGATGATATTGTCCAGCATTCACAGCCGTATTGAAGAACTGACATCACGTCTAGAACTCTTTTCTTTGTTTCTATTGAGATTTTCCTGTGTGTTAGTATTTTGCTCATCTTCTGGAACGCATCCTTTGCCATGCCAATTCGCCTTCGGATTTATTGTTCATAAAATAATTTTAGACACCACTTCTGTCGCCTCGACTGCTGTCTCCCCAAGACTACTTCTTTCTCTTCAGGGCCTTCCCCACTGTTGGGGTCAGTAAGAAAATCTTTTTTACCATCTTTCCCTCTGGTCACTAGCCTTCCTTTTTATTATGCCTTACAAAAGCCTGTGCGCCAAATGTGTTTTTGTTTATAATTAAATAAAGACAATAGAAAAATTTAAAGTTTTTACGCAATTTTTGAATGAGAAACTTTATAAATGATTTAAAAAAATTTTACCAACTGAGATAATTTTCATAAAGACGTTCAAATACTTCATGAGATCAACTAGATCGCTGACTTTGAAGACTTATTTTTTTTAATGAATATCAGTTAACAGTATGGTCACGTCACTGATATACTCTACCGGCCATCATAATTATTAGGCAACCCCAGGGTTTTAAAAAGATGATGTATTACATATTATTTTTTAGTATTTATTGCCAAGTGAATAATTGTAAATGAAAATAGAATGGTTCTTTTGTTATTATCATTTGCAAAATTTTACAAGGCAAATAGCGACAATTTACCCATCGCACCCTGTAGATTTTATATATATATATATACTACCGTCCATAATTATTAGGCCGCCCCAGTGTTTTAAAAAATGTGTATCATATGATTTTTTAGAATTTATTGCCAAATGAATAACTGTAAATGAAAATAGAATGGTTCTTTTGTTAATACTGCACAATAACATGTGCATCAAATGAATTTATAAATTTTTTTTTTAATTGTATCACCCTGAGCAAGGCGGTAACACCACTGATGTGCAGGGGGCTACGTAATAGTGAAAAGATAAAGTCGGAAACCACATCCTAAACAGGGAACAAGGGATGAGCCTCTTAACCTGTTCAATAGACATGGGTGGAGTGTGAACCGGGATATTTAATAATTACCTATATTGCAGTTTCATCAATGAAAGAATGAAGAAAATTTAGGGTGATTCGGACGAGTTCATCTTTGCTTTCTTGCCTTGTAAAATTTTGTAATGATAACAAAAAAAATCTATTTTCATTTGGCAATAAATACTAAAAATGTTATGAAATACATCATTTCTTTAAATAAAAACTGGGGTGGCCTATTAATTATAGCCGGTAGTGTAGGTGCCTACGTAAATGATATGTGTGTGACGTCATCAATACTTGTATACAAATGATGTTTTAAATGATTAAATATTTTCGAGTATTTTAAACTTGTCTTTTACATAGAAATATATGTATATTTTGGTCTTTAATACCAGGATATTTTCAAATTCTTTTTTCAAATAAAACACATAAGATGTATATATCTCTTTGTTGTTTATGTTGGTTTTCATATTGATTGTAATGCTAATTTTGAGTCTCGAATAACTCTGTCTTTGTCCACAGTCGTTGCGTATCAAGGAGAGCTACGTAATATCGCTACAGGCGATATTACGTAGCTCTCCTTGATGAGGTCTTGGAAATGATGGAAACAAAAAGGAAATTAATACTGAGCATCGGAAAGAGACAGCTGAAGTTCCTGGAGCACGCAATAAGGAAGGAGGGCTTGGAGAATCTGATACTAACAGGCCAGATAGAGGAAAAAAGAGACAGGGGTAAGCAACAGAGAACATATTTGAAGGACCTAATCAGGTGGATGACGGAACGAGGATTTTTTTTTTTTTTTTTTTTTTTTTTTAATCATCTCACCCCAAGCAAGGCATTCCACTGCCACTATTGCGCATGGGGCTACATTGGGGAAGGTAAAGAGAAGGAGTGGATAGACATAGGGAATGTCAGGAGAAAGGTGATAGATGAGTAAGGATAGCGAGGATGAGTGTCGGGCAGATGGGAAGAGTGTTTGATAGAATGGGAGCAGGTTAGTGTGTTAGGAGGTGTCTATTGACCTTACATTTAAACTCCTGGAGATTGTAGCCGTCGGGGAAGCAATCGTTTGGAAGAGAATTCCACAGTCGGGAAGTGCGAGGAAAGAAACTGTTGGAGTAGAAGTTACGGATGCATTTTATCGGTTTCACTGTAAAAGGGTGGGATCTAGTTGCTAATCTAGTATCTCGTGCAAATTCGTATTTAGGGGGCACCAGTGATCTAAGTTCATCGGAGCAGAAGCCGTGAAAGTATTTATAGAAGAGACACAGCGAAGCCACGTCTCGCCGGTGGGAGAGAGACTGCAGGCGGTCTGCCAAGTCGGTATCTATCACATTACAGACCCTCCTCTGAACCTTATCGAGAAGCCCGAGGAGAACAGCAGGGGCACCCGACCAGATATGGCAGCAGTATTCAATGCACGGGCGGATGGTAGATTTGTAAATGTGCAGGATAGATTTAGACGGAAAAAACTTCCGGGCCCTACACAGAGAACCGACTTTCATAGCAGCGGATTTAGCAATGGATTCGATATAGTCATTCCATTTGAGGTCCGCTGAAAGTGTGAGACCAAGGAGGCGTAGTGTTTTACTCTCTGGGAGGCAAGCCTGGTCCATGCTAATGGGAGGTAGGTGAGATTGTCGATGATGGTTAATTGACAGTAGCTTCGTTTTAGAAGCATTAAAATTTACTAGCCATTTCTTACCCCAGTCCAATATGGATTGGAGGTCTTTTTCAATCTCAGCTGCAAGTTTAGCTTTGACGCCTACACCAGATTTTTGTTGGAGGCGAGAGTAAACTGTGGTGTCATCGGCGTACAAACCTATTTGGGTTCTTATGGAATCAGGGAGATCATTAATATATATCAGGAAGAGTGTAGGACCTAAGATGGAGCCTTGGGGGACACCTGCGTTTGTATGGTAGTTGTGAGAGGCATGTCCGTTTAATACCACTTTCATTGTGCGGTTAGAGAGGAATGACTGGATTAGTTCAAACAAATGTCCAGTTATACCATAGCTCCGCAGTTTACATAGAAGGCCAGCATGCCAAACTCTGTCGAACGCCTTAGATATATCCAATGCAACGGTTCGAGCTTCGCCATTCCTGTCGAGTGCCTGGTATATGTACTCGGTGATGGTCGTTAGCATATCAGCAGTAGACCTAGTGAAGCGGAAACCATATTGCTTGTCCGAGAGGAGCCTGTGTGCTGTGAGATGCTGAACCACCTCGGCGTTGATAATGGCTTCGAACACTTTGCCAAAGATCGGAAGAAGGCTGATAGGGCGGTAATTTGCAGGGTCAGAGGGTTCTCCAGTGTTTTTAAATATAGGAACTATAGAGGAAGATTTCCAACAGGCAGGAAAGCAGGAAGCAGATAGGCAGAGGTTGTAGAGCTTAGAAAGGATAGAGGAGAGTTCAGGGGCACATTTCTTTAAGACTATGGTTGGGATTCCGTCACCACCGCTCGCTTTGTGAGGGTCAAGTTTTAAGATTATCTTAGAGACAAGCGAAGGTGTAATGTGGACATCATTCAGTTGTGCCTCGGTTCTAGGTGAGAAGTCGGGTGTAAAAACTCCAGACGAGTCCAGACTCGAATTGTTCGAGAATCTGCGGGCAAAACATTCAGCCTTATCTGCTGGGGAGGTGAGGACCTCAAATTTGTTGATTAGCGGGGGTATTGTGGACTTGCTCTTGTTAAGAGCATGCTATGCGTTGCTTCATTCTGGCAGCAAACAACATCTTAGCTTCGTTAAGTACCCTTTTACACTTATTACGAGCTGAAGTGAAAAGGCGCCTGTTTTGTTCCGACGCATAGTTACGATAAAGTCGGAAGAAATGATTCCGGTGGGCAATGGCAGCCGAACAAGCGGGTGAGAACAATGGAGACGAATGAGATTTAAGCTGGAATTTCCTAGCAGGGATGAAGGCATCAATGCCAGCCTTAACCCAGGAGGAGACCTCGGATGCACATTCTTCGATGGGAAGACTAAAGACGTTGTTCCAAGGGATGTCACAGAGGAAGTCTCGGAACGAATCCCAGTCTGCTCTTTGATAGCAGTATGATATTCTACTTGTCTGTGTTTCATGGGTCGGGCGGGAGTGGAGTGAAATATTGACGGACACTACAGTGTGGTCAGAGTTTCCAAGTGGGCAGAGTTGTCTGGTAGTGCAAGAGTCTGGGATGGAAGTGAAGCAGAGGTCTAGAAGTGAGTTCCTTCCATTAGGGTTGTCGGAGAAACGCGTGGGGAAGTCCACTACTTCCGTAAGGGATTGGGTGATTGAAAAGTTCATGGTGTGGACACCAGCAGGGTCAGTGACAGCGTTCTTCAGCCACTTGGTGTGGTGGGTGTTAAAGTCACCAAACACGAATACATGGGCAGAGGGATGGGTAGAAATGGCTTTGTCAATATTGTCAGAAATGATGTCAAGTAACGAACAGTCAGGGGAGGAAGGAGAGCGGTACAGAAAGAAGAGATAGATAATCGAACTGAGAAGTGAGAGGCGGAAGCACATGAAAGAATGATCTGGGGATTCAAAAGATGACACCCTAGCTAAGGGAAGGTGTTCGCTGACATAGACACCAAGCCCATGCATATGAACATTGGAGTCCTTCCTGAAGAGGGGAAGGTAGCCAGGAACGCAGAACTCAGATGAGGGGATAGAAGGGTTAAGATTAGTTTCACATAGGGCTAATATATCAGGTGAGTTATTATGGAGGAAAGAATCTACGCTGGGGAAGTTGGTGCGGATGCCGCGTATGTTAGTGAAAGAGATGCAGACAGGTTTGGGCGTTTTCAAATGAGCTGGTTTAGGTTTGTTATTATGTTTGCTTTTTTCCATAGTAATTCAGTTAAGGAGTGGTCTTAGAATAGAATCAGTCGGTCAATCATTTGCAACTTGTGAAGGATGGAGACTGGCGCGGCCTACAACATAATGTGGCCTCGGGGTTGCCCACCGAACGTTCATGCAGGGACGCCCGTCCATGCGCGATATGGCACTACAAGAACCCCGGTATTATTCAACTGTTGATCAGAGCAGCCTCTCAAGACGCTACGCAAGAGTTCGGGCTCCTAACTACCAGTCGGAAGCAGCAACCAGGAAACTGCCAACCCGGTACCCTCAGAATGTAAAGACGTTGCCACCATACTACGTAACTGCAAAGAGCTTCCAGCTGAACTAACACCAAGACCAGAGAAAGGGGATGAACCGGGAACCCCTTCCTAAACAAGAAACAAGGTGATCACCTCTAAACTCATTCAAAAGAAGGGGGTGGAGTGTGAGACCGGGCGATAGTAGAAGCTATCTACTCCAATTAAAAAAAAAAAAAAAAAAACAAGGAAAAAGTGACTGAGGCTTACAAAGTTTTAACTTAGTAAAAGTCGAAAATACCCTTGAATAGCAAAATTATTTACACAAATTAAGTGACGAAAAAAAACAAAACAAAGACGGCCAAAAGACGAAAAATAAATAAATAAATAAAATAATTTCCAAGAAATTTCACAAAAACAGACTGAAAAATGGACTGAATCCCAGTTGACTTACCACAAGCAGCTAACACTGTAAAGTTGATTTAATTCAATTTCTGAAGAGAAAAATAGAAATTAAACCGTTTTTTACAGAATATAGTCGAGTTATGTTGCTTGCGTTCGCTTGCCAAACCGTTAAGAATTCAATCTCTCGAAGACAGAAATTTAAATCTTCTACAAAACAAAACTAATGGAAATAATTGAACCGTGATGCTATTTATCATTAGTCGAAAATACCCTTGAATAGCAAAATTTACACAAATTAAGTGACGAAAAAAAAAACAAACAAAGACGGCCAAAAGACGAAAAATAAATAAATAAATAAAATAATTTCCAAGAAATTTCACAAAAACAGACTGAAAAATGGACTGAATCCCAGTTGACTTACCACAAGCAGCTAACACTGTAAAGTTGATTTAATTCAATTTCTGAAGACAAAAATAGAAATTGCTTAGGGAAATGTGGAAGGCGATGATCGCCTACGTCCTGAAGGGACAAGGCACATAGAAGAAGAAGGTCTCCTTGGCAAGTGTGGCGCATTGGATTACTGCCCGACTTGTCAGGCTCATTTACCTCATATATAGTGTCAGGCTCATTTACATGGGATACTACAGTTAATTTATTGCATTTTTATACCATTGTAGCACTGGACCAAAAGAGCAAACTGGGTGCAGCTAGCCATGTTCCTTCAGGACGTGGTTGATCATGGCTCTCCAGATCTTCCTCTCCATTGTAGCTCTTAAAAACCTTTCTCTTGTTACCTCTGCTCTGCCATCCATTTATTCAAGCCCTTTCTCTACACATATGTAAATGTATAAAAACTAGGATGTCCATAAAGTGAGGGATCAGTTCATATATTGATTATTATATATAATTGATCCCCCATTTTATACCCATATTCTATTTTCTTATTTGTTAAATTCTGATTAGATATAAATCTACCTCTTCTCGATAATGATCAGCTACGCAGACATGTCTTTTAAATTTATTTCTTATTCTTCAATGTGCCGCGTCCCTTCAGGAAGTAGGCGATCATGGCCCTCCACATCTCCCTATCCCTTGTAGCTCCTAACACCCTTTCCTAAACCATGCTCAGATATTTATTTGTTAAAGCCCTAAAATCTAGAATATAAATGTATAGAAACGAGCGTGGTCATAAATTGAGGGATCAGTTTATATATTGATTACAATATAGAATTGATCCTCCACTTCATACCCACATCAACATTTATTATTTGTTTATCAAATTCTGATTAGGTATGAATCTACCTCTTCTCAATAATGATTAGCTACGCAGTTCTTATTCTTCAATGTACCGCGTCCCTTCAGGAAGTAGACGATCATGACCCTCCACATCTCCCTATCCCTTGTAGCTCTTAATATCCTTTCTCTTGTTATCACTCCAAAGCCCTGCTCTGCCATTCATTTGTTAAAATCCTTAAATCTATAATATAAATGTATAGAAACTAGTATGACCAAAAAATGAGAGATCAGTTTATATATTGATTATTATATATAATTGATCCCCCATTTTATAACCATATCATAATTCCTTATTTGTTTGTTAAATTCTGATTTGGTATGAATTTACCTCTTCTCAATAATGATTAGCTACACAGACATGTCTTTTAGATTTATTTCTTCTTCTTCTTCTATGTGCCGTGTCCCTTCAGGACGTAGGCAATCATAGCCCTCCACATTTCCTTTTTCTTTGTCGCTCTTAACATCTTCTCTTGTTACCGCTCCCAAACCCGCTTTGCAATTCATTTACTCAATCCCGTTAAGTATGTTATGCGTTGCTTTCCCCTGTCTCTCCTTCCCCGTATCTGTCTCGTGAGCATCAGATTCTCCAAGCCCTCCTTCCTCATTACATGTCCCAGAAACTTCAGCTGCCTTTTCCTGATGTTAAGTATCAGTTTCCTTTTCGTTTTCATCATTTATCTGTCTCGTGAGCATCAGATTCTCCAAGCCCTCCTTCCTCATTACATGTCCCAGAAACTTCAACTGTCTTTTCTTGATGATAAGTATCAGTTTCCTTTTCGTTTCCATCATTTATCTGTCTCGTGAGCATCAGATTCTCCAAGCCCTTCTTCCTCATTAAATGTCCCAGAAACTTCAGCTGCCTTTTCCTGATGTTAAGTATCAGTTTCCTTTTCGTTTTCATCATTTATCTGTCTCGTGAGCATCAGTTTCTCCAAGTCCTCCTTCCTCATTACATGTCCCAGAAACTTCAGCTGTCTTTTCCTGATGTTAAGAATCAGTTTCCTTTTCATTTCCATGATTTATCTGACCCGTGAGTATGAGATTCTCCAAGCCCTCCTTCTTCATTACATGTCCCAGAAACTTCAGCTGTCTTTTCCTGATGATACGTATCAGTTTCCTTTTCATTTCCATCATTTATCTGACCTCTGAGTATCAGGTTCTCCAATCCCTCCTTCCTCATTGCATGTCCCAGAAACTTCAGCTGTCTTTTCCTGATGTTAAGTATCAGTTTCCTTTTCGTTTTCATCATGTATCTGACGCTTGGGCAATCATGTCTCGAAAAGGTATGATTAACTGGGCAGAAGATTTTCCTGCAGTAGGTTGCCATTACTTTCTGCAGTAGACTGGTTGTCAATCGAGGCTATAGAACCCAATCTGTTTTGTTATTTAACCCATAGCTGGAGAAGAGAGACGAATTAATACCTTTTCCAAAGGTACTTGCGCGTAAATGAATGCAAGGAATTCAACTGGAATTCGAACTCGGTTCTCCGATTTCTCGTTCCAAGCCAATATCAACTGCACCACAACGCACATCTTTAGCCTAATACTAAACTAAATTAAAAGAAAAAAAAATGAATCAATAAATATTTTAAAATAAATTTTCATAACGGACTAGGCATTTTTAAAACATTGTCACGTTCACTCATCGCTCATAGACTCAGTGAACCGCCATTACAGGCGAAATGTGTAAACAGAAAATTAAAAATAAAATCTCTTAGAAACCGAATATTTATCCTAGAGACTGGTTTCGAAGTTATTTCGTAGATTTTAATGAGATTTTATGAAAAAGCTGCTTACTCGGAGCAGAAAGTATCATGAAAATAACCTTTACGGTAGCTTGTGACGTCAAATGTTAAAATAATTCCACCACTGGCATAAAAACGTGCGAAAAACTAAAGCTAAATATTAAGAAACATTGCAATAAGATATTGGTATTTATGTTTAGAAATAAATTATCTTCAACTTTTTGTAACAAATAATTTAAGAATTAAAAAAAAAATTATTCAATTTTATGAAACTCGGTAGAATTAATAATTTTACTTTTTTACCACATTAATATAGATTTTTTTATTTAAATCATATTTTCCGTTTAATACGTTGCTTTTATTTTTGTTTTACGTTTTTTTTTATCTGTTTCGTGTCATAAAATATTTCACTCAATTTGTGTTCATGATAATTATTTTGAATTTGAGATTTTTTGCTTGAGTGGCATCCGTCGGTCTGGAGAGGCTATTGACATGCTCGCAAAGAGTTATGCCCAAGTTGCTGACGGGGAATTCTTTATTATTTCTTGCTCAGAGAGAGAGAGAGAGAGAGAGAGAGAGAGAGAGAGAGAGAGAGAGAGAGAGAGAGAGAGAGGAGGGGCAACAAACGAACACGGAAGAAAGAAACAGAATTCTCCCCTTTTCTCAAAGCCAGCTGGTTTTTGTTAAATTGTTATCATATCATCAACGTCATCTCGTAAATGCCTTGAGTTTCGCTTCTCTTCCTTTCTCGGCTATCCAGCGCTTATTTCCTTCTCCCCCTCTCTCTCATACTCTTCCTAACACACACACACACGCACACACACACACACACAACACACACACATATATACATATATATCCAAGTGAATAAAGAACGAAGAAAATATTAACAACGTTCAAAACATTAGTTTAAAACAGTGCTCGATATAGAAATAGAGCTATGCATATTTATTATAAGTTATAGTTTAGAACATGTACAAATTATAATTTACTACAAAAGTGTACATTTTGTTTTGACATGGATAAAGTGTCTCATCAGGTAGTTAATATTGATTTTTGTTTTGAGATAAAAAAAAAACAATGTCACATCAGGTAGTTAATAATGATGGTCAGATTGCCACCAATATTAACAAGCTGATTAGACATTGTTTTTTCGATGTCGAAACTAAAATGTACACTTTTGTAGTAAATTTATAATTTGTACATGTTCTAAACTATATATATATATATATATATATACAAGTATTGTTGGAATAATATTCCTTGTCCAAAGAAACACTATTTTAAAAAAAGTGCTCAATACAAAAGTAGAGCTAATAATATTATTTATTCATAAATTATAACATGGATATGTTACAATCTCACTACAAAAGTAGCCATTTTATTTCAACACTTTTGTGTCTTGTCAAGTGATGTGATGGTTCTTAAATGAATGGTTTAAAAGTCTGAAAACGAGCGTGGAACCTTTAATCAGGGAGGTTTTATTGTATATACAATATGGTATTATTGTATATTTCAATTGTATATACAATAATACCTCCCTGATTAAAGGGGCCACGCTCGTTTTCAGACTCTTAAACCATTCATTTAAGAACCATCACATCACTTGACAAGACACAAAAGTGTTGAAATAAAATGGCTACTTTTGTAGTGATATTGTAACATATCCATGTTATAATTTATATATATATATATATATATATATATATATATATATATATATATATATATATATATTGTGTGTGTGTATTTAGGCAGCATTTTTTCATTAAAGCATGTTTCATTAAATAATATAGTCAAGTTTTGTTTATTTACTTTATGTAAATTGTTTTCATATTCTCTGATAAGATTAATAGAAATATCATTAAACATTAAATGAAGGAAGAAAGTTACAATATTGATTCATAATTTTTTTAATATTTCAAAGTTAGCTTTCGGCTTACATACGCCATTTTCAAAGATGTCAAATTACATTATATATTATAAACACGGACAAACGATAATGACAAACTGTTTTTGTTTACATTTCCGAGCAACCATATATATATATATATATATATATATATATATATATATACAGAGATATTCTCCAAATATCTCTTTCTAGGCTCGAATCCATGGTTTAACCTGTGCGCATAAGGACCACTTACAGTGTTAAGAAAATGGAATGCATCATATTCGGTTATAAATCAATCAATTTAGTATTTAATAGTTGTTCATTTTCTATGTTAAGAGTTTATTCTTTTGCACTTATTGCCTGTAGAAATATCTCAGTTTTCGGTCAACTTTGATCTTCAAAACTATAAATGCGATGTCACTACTAATCGTCTGTCTTTTTAATTTATCCTTTTTTATCGTTTCTCTCACCTAAATAACTGTATTCGTCATATTCTCTCTGTTATATCGCGGGAACTATATAAATAACCATGTAAATTCAGAGTGGAAAGATTTACACAAAACTTACGGTGTAAACAAATAAACGGAGTTTATTACACGAAAAGTACAAGTAACAGGGAGCTCATAAAATGGTTAGTCAAAACGGAATGAGAGCGGAAGTTGAATTGTCCCGTACTTTCTTACTTCGATACTTCTTAATCTCTTCGGCGAATCAACTGTCGGGGGATGTGAAAATGATAGAAACAAAAAGTAAATTAATACTGAGCATCAGGAAGAGACAGCTGAAGTTCCTGGGACACGCAATGAGGAAGGAGGGCTTGGAGAATCTGATACTAACAGGCGAGATAGAGGGAAAAAGAGACAGGGGAAAGCAAAAGATAACATATTTGAGGGACCTAATCAGGTGGATGACCGAACGAGGATTACATGGTGTAACAGGAGAAGGCATGCTCAGAGCCACCAGGGATAGGGAAAAGTGGAAGGCCATGATCGCCTACGTCCTGAAGGGACATGGCACATAGAAGAATAATATACATGCCAAATGTTTATAAGAAATTATAATGTGGATATAGAATGGGGGATCAATTCTATATTATAATCAATATATAAATTGATCCCTCATTTTGTGGCCATGCTAGTTTCTATACATTTATATTCTAGATTGATGGGCTTAAGCTAGTGGATGATGGAATGAGAGTTGCATGGTGTAACAGGAGAAGGCGTGCTCAGAGCCACCAGGGATAGGTAAAAGTGGAAGGCCATGATCGCCTACGTCCTGAAGGGACAAGGCACATAGAACAAGAAGAAGAAAAGCACATTCAGTTAACCGTCTAATGATTATTTTTAACATTTATATTAAGTTTAACCAGCCTGCCCTTGTATGCATACTGAATGGCTGCTGCATTTAAACGTAATATGTCATTTATAATAAGACGAGAGTCTATAACCAGTGTACCTCATTTCTTCGTTATCATTGATGGGAGTATGTTTTTAATATGAAAACTCTTGTACCCTTTTTTATGATTATATATATATATATATATATATATATATATATATATATATCAGCATGCGTTCTGGATATAGAAGAATCCAAAGGAGTATCCTGTACATACAGTGGTAGGATAACTCTCTTAGATAGCTCTAAACATATATGCATATAAATACATATAGAGCAAATATAAGATAAATTAAGGCAGACACGTTATTCCATGGTGAATCGGAAGTGTGGGCTTATTTCAGGCGAACCATCATCAGCTTCCTTCTTTATTTGACAAAGGATTTTACACGAATGAGATTCACAAAGACCTAAAAAAAAAACGAATAGAAATAACGGTCGCTCCCTTAAAAGAGAAAATTTAAAATTTAATTTTTTTTCTTAAATTTTCTCTTTTAAGGGCACGACCGTTATTTCCAGTAAGTTAAAAAAAATGCGAAATAAGTATTGATTTTTGTTGTATTTGTAAAACGGGATTCATGCTTTGTCAATTTTGCCAATAAACGGGAATCATGTATGTACAAATGGAAGAACAGAAGCGGGCATTAAGGGAGCCTGTAATGTGATGCAATGACGTTGAGATCCAGAAGAAGTGGATGCATTCTCCCTGCAACGTCGGAGAGGTTGGTACCTTGTAGAAAACGTGAAGTTGGTCTGGGATATGATAAGGCGAAAGTTTTAAAAGTACCGGAATTTTGTTGGAATACAACGAAGGGTTTTAGTGAAATAAATGATCGCAAAAAGCAAATTTTTCCATAAATTTTTGCCGCACTCTGTATGTCAATTGGAATTTTTCTTCGCATATCCAGGGATCAGACCTTTATCCACCAGTCACTCAATTTTGGTTGCACATATACAAATCTACCATCCGCCCGTGCATTGAATACTGCTGCTATATCTGGTTGAGTGAAGCGTTGTGGAGAAATGCATAAAATGGTGCAAAAGACCACCTGAAATTATGTATGTTGTTGATTTTTGACGAACCCTGTACATTGATTCTAAAAATGTTTGTGTAAATAAAAGGTTTAGATTTAGATATACAAGTTACACGATTTTGGTTGAATTCGCAGAAGGCGTCTCGGAGGATAAGAGTTCGTAACTTCTAAGCGTTTTGGTGATTTCTACCCTTCGTTATAAATCGATTCGAAATTTTTTTTTTTTGCGTACAACAAAGGTTCATCTCAGGATCGACAAGTGACCTCATTTTGGTTGAAATCAAACCAAGGGTTTGGGAGAAGTAGGGTTCGTTAGAATGGCAAAACACACTCAGACAAACATATCCATTTTATATATACATAATTGTTTTTCTCTGTCTGTTAGTGAGTCATCTGATCGATTTGCCAGAATATAGAATTATTTTTGTGAGGTGGGTGGGTTCTACTAAGATATTTTATTTTGGGGTCTCATTCCCTCCCACCTCATGTATTTAATTATTATTCATTTTTATAAAAATGATAAAAAAACGAAAAAAAAAAAAACTAAGTAAAAGGAGATTTGTCGATATGAATTTTCTTTATGATCTAGGCGTTTTTTTAGGTTCTCTGTGAATATTTGGTATTGTGGTACATATATACATATATATATATTTTTTTTTTTTAACCCCAAGCAAGGCGAAAACGCCACTGATGCGCAGGGGGCTACATAAGAGTGAAAAGATTGGAAAAGAGAAAAACCGGAAACCACATCCTAAACAGGAAACAAGGGATGAGCCTCTTCACCTGTGCAATAGACGTGGGTGGAGTGTGAACCGGGCCGATAGTTTAGTCTATCTACTCCAAGATTGAATGGTGAGTATATGGGTTCTTGTGGTAAATGCGTAAATTGTAATAAGTTGGATTAGATAGGTTTAGAATAATTAATGTAAGATCAGACCCGCTCTATTTTCCCTTGTAGCCTTTTATCGGAATTGTATGAAAATGCAATAAATTAATATTCCAAGAAAGGTTAAAACCAACATAAACAACAAAGACATATATACATTTTATGCGTTTTATTTGAAGGAACAATTTGAGAATAGCATTTAATTAAAGACTAAAAGTATACATAAATTTCTATGTGAAAAACACGATTAAAACCTAAATATTTAATAATTTAAAACTTCAGTTGTATGCAGGTATCAATGACGTTGCACATATATCAATGACGTAGGCACCTATATCAGTGACGTCACCACACTGTTACATTATATTTGTAAATAAAAAGTAAAGTGGTAAATCTTTTAGAAAGTCAAGGATCCTATTGACCCTGTATTTACGTTATGAACAAGGCCTCCCGCTAAATTCTTAAAAATCTTTTATTTCTGATTCTGACAAATGTCATGGTTCAAGGAGGATACAATGAATGCGAATATATGAACATTATTTTTCCCAAATTCTCTCTCTTTTCTGTAAGTGGATCAATTTTTGCCGATTTGTTTCTCTACATCCCATAATGACTAGATAACAAGTTCAGTCAATTCATTTCAGAGAGAAGAGGCTTCACGTAGCTTGTGTGATGCGGTTTGGTCACTCCGTCAACATATTGATGAAAGAAATTAATAATGCAAGTAATAATAATGATTTCTGAGAATTTCGGTTTCAAAATTAAGATTTATTCCGGATGACATCATCTACAGCAGACGTTCTCAATGGTTGCGAGGCAGATGTCCCTAAAGGAGCCCGCATGACTTTCTAGGAGGCCACAGGTAAAATTTATGAATTTGGTGGAACATGAGGCTTGCTAAGGACCAAAAAAAAGTTACATTTTTGTTAAATTTAGTAAATGTCTTCGAAACATATCTCTAAAACAAATATTGGATTTATAAGAGATTTTCTTAATTTTCTAGTCATAAATTTTGTCTGGAAAGTCGGTTTCGATTGAACGTATATATGTTTTAAAAATGCCTAAACATTATTTATTGTTTTAAAAATGACTAAAATATTATTTATTATGCTTTAAAAATGCTTAAAACAATATTTATTATGTTTTAAAAATGACTAAAACATTACTTATTGTTTTAAAAATTCCTAAAACATTATTTGTTATGCCTTAAAAATTCCTAAAACATTATTTATTATGTTTTAAAAATGACAATGACATTATTTATTAAAATTAATTTAAAAAAATTAATTTATTATAATTAATTTTACTTTTGATTTGCATCAGCTTCTGACTAAAAACAAAATATAAGTGCAAAGTAGGTATTTAAATTATTTCATATATTTTCCAGTCTTTTAAGGAATTCCATGACGCCATTTAGATATTTATATTAATAAATTGCTTATTTAACGGTCGAAGAATCTGAGTAGGAAGATAAAAAGAAGTTCTATTAAGAAGTTCTTGAAAATTCAAATCGGAATTAATATTCCAAATGATGATAATTTATTAGGATTTCGGTTTCAATATTAGGTCTCCTTTCGGTAAGCAAAGGCCGCAGTAACCCCCGCAAGTAGCTTTGATCACTTCGTTGGATGGAGAGCGATGAAAAGAGGAAATGCGCGCCTTGTAACCACGAGCAATCCATTCCACCTGGGAGAAGGAAAAATATATCAGATTAAATAGATTAAAGTAATGTAAAGAAAGCACACCCGCATACAGGCACAGATATATACATTTAATCCGTTGTCTCATCCACCACACACAGGTTCCCAAATTCCGACATGTCAGTTGTCTCTGTGACGATTATTTTCATTTCATTAACATAAGAATAAGTTCCTCTACCGAGTAGAACAAACAAGACTCCAGATTCAGGGTTTTCTACCTCCTTATTGTTCATATCTTCAGTGGTGTTGTTATATTTGTCACTTTTAACAAAATTAAGTGCCAGTGATTCTTGAAAGCTTTCTGACAGAGAACGGAGACATTCGAAAGTGTATTGAGAATAAATTTCAAAAGCTAAGCAGTGTATTAAGAGACAGAAAGATTTTGTTGGTGTTGTGGGATCTCCCTTTGTTTATGATAATGGACTCGACTGAGTATACATATACTCCTGCCATAGAGAGAACAGCAGTTGCTGCCAGAGAGAGAGAGAGAGAGAGAGAGAGAGAGAGAGCGCTGATACGTAAGTTACCGAGAGATGCCGAACTTACCCAGAGACTACCACATCAGAAGCTCCACTCAGCTAGAATAATATACACGGGTATTCTATTTCCAACGACTTCACTTCCTGACTTGTATATATTTATTTCTAACTAACAGTATTTCTGGATTTACTAACCTGCGTTCAAGTTTGTATATTACGTCCAATATAACCTACTTTTCTATCTCCATATCTGATTTGTTGTTCATTATTTTGTGCGGTTCCTCACCCGGAATCCACAACAGTTGGGAACAAAGAAAAGATTACTAGACTGTTATGTGATATCTGTCCCCTTATATGGAAGCAAATGCTAGAGACTCGAAGCAACAGAAATATGGCTCTACAGAAATATCCTGAGAATACTAGGGACTGAACATGTGAGCAACGACGTAGTTTTGAAGAAGATTCAAACGAAAAGGAAACTTATGCTTGACATAAGTAAGAGAGAGTTGAGGTTTCTTGGACACAACGAGGAAGAAGAGCTTGGAGAATCGGGTACCTACAACGCAGATAGGGGGAAGAGAAACAGGGGAAAGCAGCGAAGACATACTTAATGGGCTTGAGAAAGTGGAGTTTGGGAGAGATACCACGAAGAAAGCTGTTAAGAGTGCAAGGGATGGGGGCAAATGAAAATCTATGATCTCCTTTCGTCCTGAAAGGACACGATCCATAATTGAAGAAGAAGAGGCTAGTTAAAACATAGTTGAAGGTTATAAACTCAGATTTATCCTTCTCCTAGACCGGTTACCACCCAAGGCTATAGGAACCCGTGTTCTGATATTTACCAATAGATGAGCGAGTAGAGATTTGTTCATACCATGATCGTCTCCGTCTTGAAAGGACACGGCACATAATCAAAGAAGAAGAGCCTATTTAAACCATAGTTGGAAGTTATAAGTTCAGACTTATTCTTCTCCTAGACCGGTTTCCATCCATAGCTAAGGGATGCCGTGTCCTGTCATTTACCAATGCCTGAGCGAATAGAGATTTATTCATACCTTTCTCAAGGCTAAGTAAATGTAAAAACTTCCACCCAAGGCTATAGGGCCCCGTGTCCTGTTATTTACCAATAGCTGAGCGA
Source organism: Ascarosepion bandense (assembly GCA_037127315.1). NCBI lineage: Eukaryota > Metazoa > Mollusca > Cephalopoda > Sepiida > Sepiidae > Ascarosepion > Ascarosepion bandense. Next base: position 1,003,114 of record JBBBDQ010002250.1, on the reverse strand, counting down.
GTACAGATTTGTTCATACCATGATCGTCTACGTCTTGAAAGGACACGGCACATAATCAAAGAAGAAGAGCCTATTTAAACCATAGTTGAAAATTATAAACGCAGACTTATCCTTCACCTAGACCGGCTGCCACCCAAAGCTATATGACCCTGTGTCCTGTTATTTACCAATAGCTGAGTGAGTAGAGATTTCTTTAAACCATGATCCTCTACGTCTTGAAAGGACACGGTACATATTCGAAGAAGAGGCTATTTAAACCATCGTTGGAAGTCATAAACTTATTCTTCTCCTAGACCGGTTTCCATCCAAGGCTAAGGAACCCCGTGTCCTGTTATTTACCAATACCTGAGCGAATATAGATTTGTTCATACCTTTTCCAAGGCTAAGTAAATGTAAAAACACTCCACAGGAATTCAAACACAGCTTTCCGATTCCTCAGTCCGAACCACTATACATGACCCCATCACAACTATCAACCCTATAAATGTATTTAGGTAATTAAGTCACTGCATTAGATTTGAGTAATATATCAAATAGTTAAGGGTTTTTATAAGACGGATATGAAAAAGTATGGCAAAGACTCAAACGTTGATGAGGATTCTTCGGAAAGCTATAGTCACCAATCACTTGAAGATACCTCCCAAGTAAAAGAAAATTAAACTCGTTAATGTACTATATTGAAGTGGAAAACATTTAATGTTTGAACACTAATTCGAAATGAGTTACTAATAAATCTAATTCTACTGCTAGGGACGTTGTTCATTATGTCGAGCCAATTTCTCATAAAAATCCATCTTGCACATTTATAAATATATCAGTTCACTTTATAGCTCTTTAGGGCTTAACCCCAAGGAAGTTCCATGATTTGATCACTGTGTATTTTGTGAATATACCATTCTTTTGAGTATTGACTGTTAAAATACATAACCAACATTCCTAACATTTTTGGAGCAGGCCAAAATTTAAGCACATCTCATAAAAAATTGGTTTTTGAAAGAATTACAGAAACTTAAATGTGTAAGTTTTTGTGTTGGACAAGCGTTTACTCAATATTTATCGATTCACGAAAGACACAATGATCAAATCATTGGTACTTACTGTGGATTAGCCATTAAAGAGTTGTAACCGTAGGTAAATTTATGTTTATTAATTCGGCTTTGTGTCAGACTCCCTACAGCTTACAAGTTCTATCCAGAATTATCAGAAGGTTTGCATCATCAGAAGGTTGCTGTCGGCTTAGATTAGAGATTGGAATGTGTGGATGAGTGGAAGAGTGGAATAATAGAATATACATTTTTCATGTTAAAATAGAAATTTATTAAAGGAAATGAATAACAAGAATTCGTATAAATGAATGTTCAATGAGAAATTTGAGGGCATCAAGCGTTATAGAATGTTCGCAGTAGTAATTTGTTGGAAAGAGTTTATGCGTACCTTACATACTGGTCGTGGTTGAAGTTTCTCCCGTTACATTTTAGTTGTGGTTCTCTCTCACAGCTCCCATCTGACTCTGACTGACTGTCGCTGATTGAAGTAATTTATAATAAAAAGCGTCTTTTGAACAGGTTAGGCTCATCCCTTGTTCCCTGTTTAGGATGTGGTTTCCGGCTTTTTTCTTTTCCAATCTTATCACTTTAATTTATTTTTATTTTTTTCTCAATTGGAGTAGATAGATCTATCTATCGCCCGGTTCACACTCCATCCACGTCTATTGAACAGGTTAAGAGGCTCATCCCTTGTTCCCTGTTTAGGATGTGGTTTCCGACTTTTCTCTTTTCCAATCTTCTCACTTTGGTTTCTTTTTTTTTCAATTGGAGTAGATAGAGCTATCACCCGGTTCACACTCCACCCACGTCTATTGAACAGGTTAAGAGGCTAATCCCTTGTTCCCTGTTTAGGATGTGGATTCCGGCTTTTCTCTTTTCCAATCTTTTCCCTATTACGTAGCCCCCTGTACATCGGTGGCGTTACCGCCTTGCTCGGGGTGATATGATTAAAAAAAGAAAATAGATTTTTTGCACTGGATCCCGAAGTCTTTATGGGCTTGCAAATAGCTCCCATTGGCCAGAAAATCAATTTAACATCTACTTGCAAAATCCGATTTCGACTTTTTCTTCAAGCACATGGTCAATCCTTTTTGTATTTGAGAAAAACCAGGATTTCACACATCATTGTGAATTTTTGTAAAGTTATAAAGAGATATATGTTTTTACATGGGACATACTGCTACTTACACCCGAGGAATTTATGGAAGTCGTAAGCCGCGTGTTTACTATGATAAACCTAATATTGGGTACAAGGGCAGCTGTAGGATCATGTAGCGGTACTTGAGGTATCTTCTAATATTTTAGGAAATCATGTAGCTGTCTATCTGTGACAATATGAACAGATTCTATGTGCTGTCACTGACAATCTGAACTGGGGATGGAGTTTTGATATACAACTCAATATTCATACCTTCATCTCTGTCCCAAATCATTGTGACCGGCTGAAATCTAATAGGCTGAACAAGTGGAGAGACTTGTCGCTTCTCCAATTCTTGTCCTAAGAAGAAGGCTTCTGGAATTCCGGCCACAGGCGACTAAATTCCCTCTCTGCTCTATTTCCGTGACACCTGCAATTGGCATGATAGCAATTCCAAGCGGTGTAGTCTAACTACCGGTTAGGGTCTATCCGGCATTCCTATTGCTTATTACTGTCTTCTTCTCTTTCTTAACTCTTTCCAAGAAAAAGAAAAATATACACACAGAGATATTCTCCAAATATCTATACCGGGGTTCGAATCCATGGTCCGTCGATACTATTTTAAATTGTGCGCATAAGGAACACTCACAGTGTTACAATATTGCGTTTGTTTAAGTGATCCTTAATTTCAGTTAATCATATTATGCACCGAAATGACCTTTATTATGACATCAAGATATCTAACCGGACACTTAGGCACCGTCAAAGTAACCAAAGTAAAATGGCAGAAAAACAGATTCTTTCTTTCTTTCTTTCTTTCTTGTTGCTTTGTCCCAATCGCTAGGTTCCAGTCTATTTGTAACTGTCCATTCTTTGTTTGTTTGTTTGTTTGTTTGTTTCTTTAATCCTTTCTTTCGTTCTTTAATTGTTTGTTTGTTTGTTTGTTTGTTTGTTTCTTTCTTTCTTTCTTTCTTTAATTGTTTGTTTGTTTGTTTGTTTGTTTCTTTCTTTAATTGTTTGTTTGTTTGTTTGTTTGTTTCTTTCTTTAATCCTTTCTTTCTTTCTTTAATTGGTTGTTTGTTTGTTTGTTTGTTTGTTTCTTTGTTTCTTTCTTTCTTTAATTGTTTGTTTGTTTGCTTCTTTCTTTCTTTAATCCTTTCTTTCTCTCTCTCTCTTTCTTTCTTTCTTTCTTTCTTTCTTTCTTTCTTTCTTGATATCTCCCAACTTTCTTTATTAAACATCTACAAATCTTCCTTTTATATGTTTTAATAATTTTTATTCTTATTATATGATTTGGGTTCATGGTATAAGTTTTCTTTCTGGTGCCATTTTCTGCAAGGTTTCTTTTTTCCTAACCCTCTCCAATCATGGCATTTTTAGTATCTATCCCTGAGGAAATTTAGTTCCATTCTCTAACCTATATTTTATAAACACAGTGATTCTATATTTTCGAAAATGTTGAAAGAATTACTTACTGATGGCGAAACAATTAATCCTGTTTCTCGCAAGTCGATCTGCAGAATTCCTTTTCGTTCATTGCATGTAGACTCAATACAATCACCAGTTTCGCCATAATTCAGGTTAACAGTACAATTTTGCCCTGATTTCTGGAACGATAGGGGATCAGATATTCCCAGAAGACTCGGCTCACAACTGATGTTGGTAAACGTTTTATCGGTCACTATGACCCGAAAAGTCTACAGAAGAAGAAAAATAAGAGAGTGTGAGTGAAAGAAAACATGGTAAAAAATCATGTTAAGTCTTCAAACATTACAAAACGTCACTTGTTTATAATCTATCGGAATATTTTACAAGCTTGTTTAATGAGAGCTTGGTAAATAGCGGTGCATCGCGCCTAAAGATTATATTGTTGATGATAAATTTATTTTTTATTTGAACAGATTGTTTTACTTTTGTGATTACAAATAAAATAAAATAAAAAACAATAAACATTATATATATATATAGTACTGTGCAGAAGTATTAGGACAAGAACTATTTTATCTTTTATGAGTCATATTGACAGAAAATAAACAATTTAAGTAATTTTATTTGATTTACTCAAGAAAAAATACTTGTTACAAAATAAATTTAATATTTACTATAATAGCTTTTTGCTTTGAAATAATAAAATAATTGCGACGAGTGTATATATATATATATATATATATATATTAGTCATCCGCAGACAGAACTGTTTCGCTGTCTCACAACTCATCAGTACGGTTAGACTCCGATAACAGTACTGTGCAAAAGTATTAGGATAAGAACTATTTTATCCTTTATGAGGCATCAAAATAAAGTTTAAAATCACCCCTGTCCCAACAATTTTGCACACTACCGGTAGTGTGAAAATGTATTAGGACAGTAATGGTTTTTCTAAAAACCTCACTGAAATTCAAATACAAGGTGAAAAGCCAAACCTTTGTAAGAATTATTTAACTAAAAAGGAAGAGGAAGGAAGGCTTCGGAATTTGAATTGACCCCCACAGAGCCCTGATCTCAATCGTATTGAACATCTATGGAATATTTTGGATAAAAAGTCGATAAATCTAATGTTACTTTTCGAGACACATTTTGGGAACAAATACAAGCTGCTTGGTAGGAGATAACATTAGATACATTGAAGAAGCTGTGTGATGTCAATGCCTGACAGAATTAAGGCTGTGATCAAAGAAAAATGCGATTATACTCAATATAAAATTTATTTTGTAACAAGTATTTTTCTTGTTAAAGCATTTGTTTAGTAAATCAAATAAAATTACTTTAATTAAATTGCTTATTTTCTGTCAATATACCTCATAAAAGATAAAATAGTTCTTGTCATAATACTTTTGAGCAATACTATACACACACACGCACACACACTCAGCAGCAGACAGCCAGGAACAGCCATTCTTTGAAAGGCCGTGAAGATACCCGGACAGACAGAAGCTTCTCTGCCATTCTGAAGATGAGATTTTAATCTCGAAATATTAATGTTTAATAAATAGGTAATACCCAGCAACTTTTTTACCTTCCTTTATTTTACTAAACGCATTGTGACAGCCTTCAAGAAATAACCCATATAACTATTTTACACAATGCTTCAAGCAAATTACAAAACTTTACTATATATATATATATATATATATATATATATATATATATATATATATAGTCATCCGCAGACAGATCTGTTTCGCTGTATCACAACTCATCAGTACGGTTAGACTCCGATTGCTTTTAACCCAGGATTGAAACCCGACCGAATTGGCGTCAGTCGGCGATTCTACCTCGGGGCTATGGGCGTTTGGTAGAAGAAGGCAGACTTTTTAACGTGTATATTGTCATTATACCAGCCCAATAGACAGAGTTCTCTAATCCATTACTGAATGAGCGATGCGTACATGCCAGAGTAGCTACTGTTTTTCAAAGTCTACCATTCTTCCAGAGTGCTCAATCAGGGTGTGAGAGCGTTATATATATATATCTATATATATATATATAAATTAAAATAAATTTTGAAAATTTAAAAGTGTTGAATGAACATTTCAACATGAAATCCCTAAGAGAGATCTCACACCTCCTCAGCAACAGTCAGTCTATATCAAAATGAGAATAAAATTCATTCAACACATTTGAATTTGGAAAATTTATTTTAATTTATATTGGCTCTGTAATTTTAATTACATTGAGCTCTCCTCCTGTATCATATTTTAATATTAAAATTTTTAATATTAATTAGGATCAGGTTCTTGGGATTTACCTTTCTACTTTCCCGTTGCGAATTAAAGTAATTTAATAAAAAAAAAGATATATATATATATATATATATATATATATATATATATATATATATATTAAAAAAGGATTAATTCAAAGATGTTGAATAGCCATTTCGATATGAAGATCCCCACGGGGGACGACACATCACCTCAGCAACAGAAAAAACCTTTCAGAAACTGGAGAAAAATTAGTCTACTTTTCCTTTTTAAATAGATTGCAAAGAAATTAAAAAATAAATAATAAAATAAAATAAAATAAAATAAAAAAATAAAAATAAAAATAAAGGGAAAGAAAAAGAAAAAGAAAACGAAAAAGAAAAAGAAAAAGATAGAATAAAATCAAATAAATAAGAAAAAAAAAAAAAAAAAAATGACATCGTCTGGGTTCGCAAAAAAAAGGAAGAATGTAACTAAAAATTAACAGACAGACGCGTTAAATCGACGTAGTTTAGGCAATACGGAAAAAGGGTGGTAAGAGAGATAAAAGAAGGAAGGGAGGGTAAAAGAAAGAAACTAAAGAAAAAAATTTTTTTAAATATTACAGACGCTGGACAAATTCAAAAACCTAATTTCCCCAAAACGTTGAAGTATTAGAAAAAGGCCTTTACTTAAAAAGGCATAATTATTAATAAAAGGGAATAAAAAGATATAGGATTTAAAATAAAATTATTTTAAAAAAAATTAGGTCATTTGAAATTAGACTAAATAAAGACAACACTAGGTAAAAAAAAAAAAAAAAAAAAAAAAAAAAATTACAATTATATACATACCTATAGAAGTACACACATACATACATATATATACACACACACAATTCTACGAATAAGAATACATATATACACATACACACACATACATTCAATTTATTACACACTATTATACATATATATATATATAAATATATACACACATATATATTATTACACACTTATATACATATACATGCGCATACACACATATATATGTGTGTACACACCTATATACAAAAAATTCATATACACATAATATACATGTGTACACACACATGCACACACACACACACACACACACACACACACACACACACACACATATACATATATACCTATATACACATACATACACATATTCCATATGCACTCACACACATACATATTAATGAATATTATGAAAAGGAGCATTTAAATAGCTAAAAAAATTTTTTTCCAAAATTACATATAGCCCACATACATAAATACATATACATACATATATATAAAAAAGTACATCCACACACAAACATACACATAAAAAAAAAAAAAAAAAAAAATTAAATTTAAAATTAATAATAATATTAATAATAATAATAATAATAATAATAATAATAATAATAACAATCCCTTAAATAAAATTTTTAATAGATTCACCCTAAAAATTAGTTATTCTTGCACCTCAAATATAGATAATATAATTAATTCCCACAATAAACAAATTTTAATGAAACTAAATAATACGGAAGCTAAATCCGGAATTGTCGACAAATGCAATTGTTATTCGGTGGATGCCTGCCCGGTGCAAGGCAAATGTAAATCCACCCATGTAATTTATGAAGCCCGCATTTCTCCATCTAATAACAAGGACAATTACCGGACCTATATTGGCATGTCCGCGGGCTCTTTCAAACAGAGGCTTTATAATCACAGGTACTCGTTTTCGAACCCTAAACAGAGATTCCAGACGGCACTATCACGTAGGTTCTGGGAAATGAAGGAGGAAGGGCAGGACCCTATAATCAGCTGGAAATTAATAGGCTCAGCTTGTACCCCTAAGGGTTTTCGTGATAGGTGTCGTCTGTGTTTATTGGAGAAGATTCTGATTTTGAAGTATCCTCATCAGGACTTACTTTTGAACTTTAGGAGGGAATTTATAAACAAGTGCCGCCATAGGGCGGATTTTAACTTCTAATTTCAAATTTTTATTTTTAAATTCTAAATTTTTTCTATAATTTTTTTAATATTTAAAAAAAAAAAAAAAAAAATTTTAATTTTAATTTTAAATTTAATTTTTTTTTTTTTTTTTTTTATGTGTATGTTTGTGTGTGGATGTACTTTTTTATATATATGTATGTATATGTATTTATGTATGTGGGCTATATGTAATTTTGGAAAAAAATTTTTTTAGCTATTTAAATGCTCCTTTTCATAATATTCATTAATATGTATGTGTGTGAGTGCATATGGAATATGTGTATGTATGTGTATATAGGTATATATGTATATATGTGTGTGTGTGTGTGTGTGTGTGTGTGTGTGTGTGTGTGTGTGTGTGTGCATGTGTGTGTACACATGTATATTATGTGTATATGAATTTTTTGTATATAGGTGTGTACACACATATATATGTGTGTATGCGCATGTATATGTATATAAGTGTGTAATAATATATATGTGTGTATATATTTATATATATATATATGTATAATAGTGTGTAATAAATTGAATGTATGTGTGTGTATGTGTATATATGTATTCTTATTCGTAGAATTGTGTGTGTGTATATATATGTATGTATGTGTGTACTTCTATAGGTATGTATATAATTGTAATTTTTTTTTTTTTTTTTTTTTTTTTTTTACCTAGTGTTGTCTTTATTTAGTCTAATTTCAAATGACCTAATTTTTTTTAAAATAATTTTATTTTAAATCCTATATCTTTTTATTCCCTTTTATTAATAATTATGCCTTTTTAAGTAAAGGCCTTTTTCTAATACTTCAACGTTTTGGGGAAATTAGGTTTTTGAATTTGTCCAGCGTCTGTAATATTTAAAAAAATTTTTTTCTTTAGTTTCTTTCTTTTACCCTCCCTTCCTTCTTTTATCTCTCTTACCACCCTTTTTCCGTATTGCCTAAACTACGTCGATTTAACGCGTCTGTCTGTTAATTTTTAGTTACATTCTTCCTTTTTTTTGCGAACCCAGACGATGTCATTTTTTTTTTTTTTTTTTTTTTCTTATTTATTTGATTTTATTCTATCTTTTTCTTTTTCTTTTTCGTTTTCTTTTTCTTTTTCTTTCCCTTTATTTTTATTTTTATTTTTTTATTTTATTTTATTTTATTTTATTATTTATTTTTTAATTTCTTTGCAATCTATTTAAAAAGGAAAAGTAGACTAATTTTTCTCCAGTTTCTGAAAGGTTTTTTCTGTTGCTGAGGTGATGTGTCGTCCCCCGTGGGGATCTTCATATCGAAATGGCTATTCAACATCTTTGAATTAATCCTTTTTTAATATATATATTTGCTCTGTAATATTTTATTACATGGAGCTCTCTTCCTGTATCATTTTTAATATTAAAATAAATTTTTAATATTAATTAGGATCGGGTTTTTTGGAATTTACCTTCCTGCTTTTTTCCCTTGGATTGAAGTATCTGAATTAAAATATATATATATATATATATATATATATGACCTGGTATGAGGGAATTTATATTTAATTTTTTTTTCCTCGTGTTCAGACACTACAAGTCCGCAGAGATAATCGAAACAGAGAAGAATAGAATAGTTTTTTTTCGATTAATTCAGGAGGGGGAATAAATGCAATTTATGAGGATACGTAAGATAGACAACGACAGACTGTAGATTTTGAAGCGGTTTAAAATGAAGGGTGAATTAAGAAATCCGTGAACAGTGAAGGTCGTAGAGAAAGCATCAAACTGAAACCGTTGATCCGATGTGACCCCCGGGAAGGAGAATCTGGTGGAGACCGACACTCTCCAGACTTCTAGTTGGAACGTTGATGCAATAAAAACTCAAGGTGAGGGAGTGCAGTAAATATAAAAAAATACAGTGAGATAGATAGATAGATAGATAGATAGAGAGAGAGAGAGAGAGAGAGACAGAGAGAGAGAGACAGAGAGAGAGAGAGAGAGACAGACAGACAGAGAGAGAGAGAGAGACAGAGAGAGAGAGAGAGACAGACAGACAGACAGAGAGAGAGAGAGAGACAGACAGACAGACAGAGAGAGAGAGAGAGAGAGAGAATATACAAATATATATAAATAAAGACGATTAACATACGTCAAGCTTCAAACGGATCTTGTAGTAAAGTATAGCACCTGCATCCCTGATGGACCAATCGACTGTTGCACAAGTTGAATGATTGAGAGGCGGGTATTTCGAGAAATTTTCATGGATCAGGGTTATGTATTCTTGCGGGTATTTTGAGTTCATTTCGTAACAATAAATTTGGAGCCGAGATTGCATACCAATCACCGGCCTGATCAGATAATGGCCGTCTGAGCTGGTCTTTTTGCAGAGTTGAATGTCCCGACAGCTGGTTAATTCTAAAAAAAAATAAAACAACTGTTATTAGAGACACAGAACAATGACACACAGTATATAATTTTAAATACAAACATTCAAAACAAATGCAAGCAGGTAAAATATGAATATCTCAAAGGAAATGGTGTAGAACAACATGGATATGGCAAGGTATCCATAAAAGAAGAAAAGAAATAGACAAAAACCCTTGCTCCGCGGCAGGGTGTACAACTCTATAATGCGATCGTTTCATAATAAAGAGAATATGAACACAATAGTCTGGACAGCAAAACAACAGGACCTAAGAAATCAGAAATGATGATTGATATTGCATTCAAATTTAAATTACACAGACGAGAATTTTGAGAAAAGAAACTATCAACAGAGAACTTACGGTTGCAACTCGCTATTTTAACAGTAAAACAATGAGATACCGTTACCAAACAAGTAGTGCGCTAAAAATTTACGCGATCGAATTACCAAATTGAAGATCATATCTATCTATCTATCTATCTATCTATCTATCTATCTATCTATCTATCTATCTATCTATCTAAGTCTGCTCATTATCTATCTATCTATCTATCTATCTATCTATCTATCTATCTATCGAAGTCTGCTCATTATCTATCTATCTATCTATCTATCTATCTATCTATCTATCTATCTATCTATCTAAGTCTGTTCATTATCTATCTATCTATCTATCTATCTATCTATCTATCTATCTATCTAAGTCTGCTCATTATCTATCTATCTATCTATCTATCTATCTATCTATCTATCTATCTAAGTCTGTTCATTCTATCTATCTATCTATCTATCTATCTATCTATCTATCTATCTATCTATCTATCCATCCATCATAGTCTGTTCTATCTATCTATCTATCTATCTATCTATCTATCTATCTATCTATCTATCTATCTATCATAGTCTGTTCATATCTATCTATCTATCTATCTATCTATCTATCTATCTATCTATCTATGAAATGGTGTAGAACAACATGGATATGGTAAGGTATCCATAAAAAAAAGAGAAGAAATAGATTAAAACTCTTGCTTCACGGTAGGACGTATAACTTTCTAAAGATATCGTCTCTTAATGGAGGAAATATAAAAACATTGAAAAAAGGAAAAAAAAAAAAAAAAAAAAACAGGAGCAAGGTAGCCAGAAATGAAGATTGATGTTGCATTTAAATTTAACTTCTTCAGTCGAGAATTGTGAGAAAAGAAACTAGCAGAATAGAACTTACGGTTACATCTTGTTATTTGAACAGGAAAATCGATGAGATTCCTTTTACAAACTATTAGGACGTTTAAATTCCTGCTGTGTAGTTACCATAGTAGAGAACTTTCTTTGAGACAAACCTGATCTATCTCTATTTCTAAACTTATTTATAAATGGAACTTTGTCTGTGTGTGTCCGTGTGTCCGTTACCTATAGACTCCGATACGGCTGAACCGATTTTCTTGAAAATTTACACAGTTATACTAAAAGCGTTTGCGAGTGTTCTTAGCAAGTTTTTGTGTCGAGGTAACCCCGATAAATATCGAAAATCGATAATCGAAAAAATCGGTTATAGAAGGAGTGGTCCGATTTTAATCAAATTTAATACACTCATAGACAAAGACATAAGAAACGACATTCAGAAGTTACAAGGTTGCAGTTCTTACAATAGTGCAGAAAATCGATAATATATACATATATATAAAAGGCAAGATGTTGGTGTGTGTGTCTGTTTATCTGCCTGTACGTCTGCATTTTTTCAGTCCTTTTATTTTAGTTTTTGCTTCGGGTTTGGCTCTAAGTAGGTATAATTGTAGTTCTTAGTCTCAGCCATGATACCATTTACTTACAGGACTTATTTAGCCTTCAAATTTCAATTTAAGACGAAAAAATCTTATTTGATATCGATACCAGGAAATCAAAATTTGACTTACATCCATTGATTTTTCTTTCAGTCTACGGTTTCACTTTAACTTGAAACTACTATTGCTTTTTAGTCTTTCGTGCCAACGTCCAAAGAGTCTGAGCTGCAGGACCATGGATTAGTTTTAAGGATTTCATTACACCCGATCAACGCAGGGGTATACTGCTAGATTATAACAAGAATTCAAACATTTGTTCTCCAGTGGTGACAATAGAATCTACACAAGCTTAAGAGAAAAAAGTATCTGGCTCATTCACAAATTCGTTTGGCATCTGATTTCTTAGGCAACGCTATCAAGATGGATTTACTTAGATCGTCCGTTACACCGCCTTCGTCATTTAACTTTAACTTTTGTCGTAAAAAAATAACTAAAACTACAATTATCACTTATTTTCATTAAAAAATTTACTATTTCTGTTATTTAGTTGACAAAATTGTTCAGTCCTTTCTGTCAGTGGGATAAAGACGTCAATGAATCCGTACCCAAATTTTTGATGCAATGGTAAGATGATCCCCGTAGTTTATACAGATGTTATTTAAAAGTAAAATTAGTCTTGCCTTCTTTAACACAGATGTATTTGAATTCTGTAGGATAACAGGTTTCACATATGCCACATGGCTGCTTCTGGCAAGGCCCCATACCAATCGTCTAAAAAGAGAGTGAATTTGAGAATATGTGTGACACAATGGTTCAAAAATATTAAAGAAATGCAATTAAAAGTGTCACAAGAAATTCATTCAAAAATGTTAAAATAAATTTGTTCATTAATGGTTAAACGAAATTTGTTAATAAGGGTAAAACAGAATAATAAGGGTCAAATAATAACGGTCAAACGGAATTCGTTCAAAAGAAATTCGTTGGCAAATATTGCGTTTATATTTTACTTTCAAAGTTCGAAACAACAAGTCTGAGGTAGGTTGAATCTCTAATGTAATATTATACGTTCTGGG